>CABHPQ010122933.1:0-10631 GCA_902168405.1 Peromyscus aztecus
GTTGCTGAATTCTAACTTTAAGCCATGGTGGTCTGATAAAATACCGGAGGTTATTCCATTTTTTTGAGATTTGCTTTGTGACTAAGTATGTGGTTTTAGAGAAGGTTCCATGGGTTACTGGGAAGAACGTATATCTTTTTTTTGTTAGGGTGGACTGTTCTGTAGACATTGGTTAAGTCCATTTGAGTCATAACATCTGTTAGGTCCCTTATTTCTCTGTTAAGATTTTGTCTGGCAGATCTGTCCATTGGTGAGAGTGGAGTGTTGAAGTCTCCCAGTATTAATGTGTGGGGTTTGATGTGTGATTTAAGCTTTAGTAATGTTTCTTTTACAAATGTGGGTGCCCTTGTATTTGGGACATGAATGTTCAGAATTGAAATTTCATCTTGGTGGATCTTTCCTGTGATGAGTATGTAATGTCCTTCTCGATCTCTCTTGATTGATTTTAGTTTGGTTTGAAGTCTATTTTGTTAGATATTAGGATAGCTACACCAGCTTGCTTAAAGCTATCTGATTGGAAAGGCTTTTCCCAGCCTTTTACTCTGAGGCAGTGTCTGTCTTTGAAGTTGAGGTATGTTTCTTGTATGCAGCAAAAGGATGGATCCTGTTTTCATATCCATTCTGTTAGCCTGTGTCTTTTTATAGGTGAATTGAGTCCATTGATATTAATGGATATTAATGACCAGTGATTGTTAATTCCTGTTATCTTTTGGTGGTGGTGGTGTGTGTATTTCCCTTCTTTGAGATGTTCTGCTGTGGGATTATCTATTGCCTGTGTTTTCAAGGGTGTATCTGAATTCCTTAGGTTGGAATTTTCCTTCTAGTGCTTTCTGTAGGGCTGGATTTGTGGATAGATATTGTTTAAATCTGGTTTTGTCTTGGAATGTCACACCATCTATGGAGATTGAAGGTTTTGCTGGGTATATCAGTCTAGGTTGGCATCCATGGTCTCTTAGTGTCTGCATTCCATCTGTCCCAGACATTCTGGCTTTCAGAGTATCCATTGAAAAGTCAGGTGTTATTTTAATGGGTCTGCCTTTATAAGTCACTTGGCCTTTTTCCTTTGCTGCTTTTAATATGCTTTCTTTATTCTGTATGTTTAGTGGTTTAATTATTATGTGGCGAAGCGACTTTTTTTTGGGGGGGGTCTTGTCTATTTGGTGTTCTATAAGCTTCTTTTATCTTCATAGGTATTTCCTTCTTTAAGTTGGGAAAGTTTTCTTCTATGATTTTGTTGAATATATTTTCTGTGCCTTTAAGTTGGTATTCTTCTCCTACTTCTATCCCTATTATTCTTAGGTTTGGCCTTTTCATGGTGTCCCAGATTTCCTGGACATTTTGTGTTATGACTTTTTTGGCTTTGGTGTTTTCTTTGACTGACAAATCTATTTCCTCTATTGTATCCTCTACACCAGAGATTCTCTCTTCCATCTCTTGTATTCTGTTGGTTATGCTTGCATCTCTATTTCCTGTTTGTTTACTCAGATTTTCTATTTCCAGCATTCCCTCTGTTTGTGTCTTCTTCATTGTTTTTGTTTCACTTTTCAGGTCTTGAACTGTTTCCTTCACATGTTCAATTGCTTTTTTCATGGTTTTCTTGTCTTTCTTTAAGGGATTTGTTGATTTCTTCCAATTTTTTGTTTGTATTTTCCTCAATTTCTTTAAGGGAATTTTTCATTTCCTCTTTAAAGACCTCTAGCATTTTCATGAAGTTATTTTTAAGGGCACTTTCTTCTGCTTCTTCTACATTGTGATGTCCAGGTTTTGCTGTTGTAGAACTACTAGGTTCTGGTGATGCCACAATTTTATGTTGTTGTATGTATTTTTGCATTGGTGTCTATCCATCTCTTTCTCCAATAGGTGCAAGAAGTGCCTGTGTCTGAGAGAGCTGCTATTGGTCCAATCTGTGCTTGCTGTGTCTGTATCTCAGGGGACTCCTCTAGGTCCAAACTTAACTCTTGATCTAATTGGAGCTGTCAGATTCTGTATTTCAGGGAGCTGCTCTTGGTCCAATCCTAGCTAGCTGGTTCTGTGGCTCAGGGTGCTGCTCTTATCAAGGCTCTTTGTCTAGTCAGAGCTGGCAGATTCTGTGTCTCAGGAAGCCTGTCTTGGTCTAATGAGAGCTGGTGGATTCCATGTCTCAGGAAGCCACTGTGGTCGCAGGAGGATGGGTATTGGTGTAGGGCATGGGTCTTGTAGTTTGCAGGGTCCATTGGGGGGTTTTGGTGAGGGAGCCTGCCCTCAGGAGTTTTCCCTGCTGGCCAGCAAATGAGGCAATGATGGGTGGGCATTCCAGGGGACTAGTTATGTCCCAGGGCCTAGGTCCTAGATGCAGGACTGTCTAGGTTGGAGAAGAGTCACTCACCTCTTGGTTCAATGAGAGCTGGTGGATTCTGTGTCTCAGGAAGCCACTGGGGTCTTAGGGGCATGTGTGTTAAGGTAGAGCATGGGTCTTGTAGATTGCAGGGTCCGATGGGGGGTTTTGGTGGGGGAACCTGCCTGCAGGAGTTTTCCCCGCTGACCGGCAACTGGGGCAGAGATGGGTGGGGGTTCCCAGGCCTGGTTATGTCCCAGGGCCTGGGTCCTAGAGGCAGGACTCTCTCTAATTAATTTTATAATTTTCCACCTTCTTAAGGAAAAAGTTAAAACAATTTTAAGTGAAAACATAAAAAATAGTTTCTTTTTTTCCTTTCAATTTTAGTTCTCCTTAGCTTTGGTATGATGATTTCTTCTTTCTTTATCGTTAAAAAGCTGGGCATGACACACACCTATAATCCCAACACATGGTGGGTAAGGCCAGGAGAATCAGTTTAAGGTCAGTTTCAGCTACATGATGAGTTCAAAGCCAGTGTACACTACATAAAATCTTGTCTTTAAAAATCAGAATAAGAGGGCTAGAGATGGCTCAGAGGTTAAGAGCACTGGCTGCCCTTCCAGGGGTCCTGAGTTCAATTCCCAGCACAACCATTTATAGTGGGATCTGATGCCCTCTTTTGGCATAAAGTTGTGTATGCAGATAGTGCACTAATTCATAAAATAAATAAATCTTAAAAAAACAGGCTAAAACACTGTCTTTAGATAGTTAATAAATTTACTTTGATTTCCTCATCAAGAGAACTGTATTTTTTAAGGTTTTAAGTAACCAAGATTTTTACAGTGAGCTACTATTATTTAGTTCTAATTTTATTGGATGATGAAAGAATGCATCTTGTAAAACTCTTTATTTAAATATTTTTAAGACAGAAAAATATAGCACTGCTTTGAAGAAAATGAAGATTCATGCATGTGCATTAAAATTTGTTACTAATATTTATTATATTTTATTGAAATCCCTGTCTTTGCTTATCATCTCTTTTAGATCTGCTCAATAATGAAAAGAAGTTTGAAATTGCCCATTATGGTCTTATTTTTCTCAAGCTCTCCATATATTTGTAATAATTTTGCTACACATATATAGCTCAGTAAATATGGTATTAATATTTTATACCTTCAGAAATACTGCCTTTTACTATTATGTGATAGTCCTCTCCATCCTGTTTAGTCTCCTTAGCTTGTCTTCAATCTTGCATCTCATATTTTTAGTTAATTATCTCCCTTACTTCAGTTCCATTCACCAGGTGGTTTTGACTGAAATTTTAGGTGTTTACTATTTGAATTAACATTACTTCTCTTATGATCTTGAGGAATTCCAGCTATTAATGTTATTGTCTTTGCTTAAAAATAAGCATCATTAATTTAATATACTTTATGTTACAAAAGAAAATAATTAAGGATACAAAGAACAATGAAGAGTGTCAATATTTATAACATACATTGAAAAATTAGAATATTTAAATGAACTGGAAGGAATTGTGAGAGAGTAGGAAGAAATTCTACAAAGAATTTTATTTACAGAAGTTGATAGTACATAACAAATAATGTTTTCATTCTAATCACTTAAGAACTCTGCATGTTACAGCTTTCTGACAAATTCATACCTAACTTGAAAATTATTTTCTAGTTGTTAGTCTTGTCTCTTTCTACTATATATATGTTTTTGAATAATAAAAACTTACTCATTAATGGGGCTTTCTCCAAAGGTATGATCTGTTTCGTGAAACAAACACAAATTTTATATCATTTCATATGCATATTCTTTAAATTCATTAAAATATTCATTGTAAAAATAGATGATTACAGCTGGGTGTGGTGGCATACACATTTAATCTCAGCACTCAGAGAAGGGAGGCAGAGTCAGGTGGATCTCTAAATTTTAGACCAATCAAGAACACACAGTAAGACTTTGTCTCAAAAAATGTTCTTACTTCCTACAAGTGAGCCATCCAAGTTGTTTGCTGTGACTTTTTCACCTTGCTGTTTGTCTCCAACAGATTTGCAAGCTTGTGAAAATAATGGTAGTTGTAACAAATTATGTGGACAAAATAACCTGAAAATAAGAGAAAGAATAAAAGCATAAACTAAATATGTGTCAGTACAGTAATGCCATTTATGTGTGTACCCATTACAAATGAATAAGACTTCAAATTAAAGGTAAATGAGTATAAATAAAGGGATATTTAATTATTCATTAAATAAATTTGATCGAGTACTTGTTACATGACAAAAACTGTACTGGGTGCTGAAAGCATGACAGTGAACAAAATAAATGTTAGAATAAAAAGGTTCCTTCTCATAGTTTTATTGTATTTGAGACAGAAAATAACCAAGAAAAGTATTTTTGTGATGTTAGTGATTAGGGGTAAAGAAAAGGACATCAAGGAATGGGATATGATATGCTTTTCAAAATTACAATTCATTTATTTTGTGGGGGGAATATATGCATGTGTGCCATGGCACATGTGTGAAGGTTAAAGGACAACTTGCAGGGAGTCAGTTCTCTCCTTCTCCCACGTGGGCTCTGGAAATTGAACTCAGGGTGTCTAACTTGGTAGCAAGTACCTATAGCCACTGAAACATCTCACCACAGGCTTAGGATGAAATTTGTTTATGGAAATCTGTCCAATAATGAGAGATGTGGTTTGGAATAACTCATTATAATGGTAATTTATCAAGTTGTCTGTGTATTTCTAAGGTTTTTTTTAGTATAATTATGTTAATGCATGAAATAATTGAATTTTGTATAGGAAAAACTGAGAGGGGTACTTGTAAGTTAAAGACAAAATATGAGACAGTGAACAACAGAAGGATGATGGATCATGAGTAAAAGCCTCAAGGAAAGAATATGTATGGTATGAAGAAAATAGAGGAAAACACTGTGCCTGAAATTGCAATGATCAAAAGGATCATAAAGGCAACTGTAGAGTGGGTATGGCTAGATCATTGAGGGACTTTTTAAGGATTCTGGCTTTTATTCTGAGACAATCATCTCAGCCAACTTCATTAAGATGGAGAAGCCATTGGACGGATTTGAATAGAGAATAGATATAATGTAGCCTATATTAATAAAGTCATTATGCTGTATAAAGAATGGCCTGCAGTAAGTATGGGAGAAGCAATAACTCAATAGAATAACCAAAAGAATATTGGAAGTCTTCTATATAGAGCCAAAAATATGGTTACTAACACAAATTTAGTGTCTCCTGCCTCTAGGACCTAGGCCCTGGGACACAGTCAGGCCCCAGGAATCAACACCCATCTCTGCCACAGTTGCTGGCCAGCAGGGAAGACTCCTGAGGGCAGTCTCCCCCACCAATACCCACCATCAGACATTACAATCTACAAGACCCATGCCCTACTCCAAACAAACCCACCACCCTGCAACACCAGTGTCTTCCTGAGACACAGAATCCACCAGCTCTGACTGGACAAGAGCCCTGATAAGACTGAGAGCATCACTCTGAGACACAATCAGCCAAAAGGACTGGACCAAGAGCAGCTCCATGAGACACAGAATCTGCCAGCTATAATTAGACCAAGAGCTACAATTGAATCAATAGTGGCCCCCTGAGACACAGAAACAGCAAGCACAGATTGGACCAATAGCAGCTCTCTCAGACACAGGCACTTCTTGCACCTATTGGAGGAAGAGATGGAAAGACACCAGTGCAAAAATACATACAACAACATAAAATTGTGGCATCACCAGAACCTAGTAGTTCTACAACAGCAAAACCTGGACATCACAATGTAGAAGAAGCAGAAGAAAGTGCCCTTAAAAATAACTTCATGAAAATGCTAGAGGTCTTTAAAGAGGAAATGAAAAATTCCCTTAAAGAAATTGAGGAAAATACAAACAAAAAATTGGAAGAAATCAACAAATCCCTTAAAGAAAGACAAGAAAACCATGAAAAAAGCAATTGAACATGTGAAGGAAACAGTTCAAGACCTGAAAAGTGAAACAAAAACAATGAAGAAGACACAAACAGAGGGAATGCTGGAAATAGAAAATCTGAGTAAACAAACAGGAAATAGAGATGCAAGCATAACCAACAGAATACAAGAGATGGAAGAGAGAATCTCTGGTGTAGAGGATACAATAGAGGAAATAGATTTGTCAGTCAAAGAAAACACCAAAGCCAAAAAAGTCATAACACAAAATGTCCAGGAAATCTGGGACACCATGAAAAGGCCAAACCTAAGAATAATAGGGATAGAAGTAGGAGAAGAATACCAACTTAAAGGCACAGAAAATATATTCAACAAAATCATAGAAGAAAACTTTCCCAACTTAAAGAAGGAAATACCTATGAAGATAAAAGAAGCTTATAGAACACCAAATAGACAAGACCCCCCCCAAAAAAAAGTCGCTTCGCCACATAATAATTAAACCACTAAACATACAGAATAAAGAAAGCATATTAAAAGCAGCAAAGGAAAAAGGCCAAGTGACTTATAAAGGCAGACCCATTAAAATAACACCTGACTTTTCAATGGATACTCTGAAAGCCAGAATGTCTGGGACAGATGGAATGCAGACACTAAGAGACCATGGATGCCAACCTAGACTGATATACCCAGCAAAACCTTCAATCTCCATAGATGGTGTGACATTCCAAGACAAAACCAGATTTAAACAATATCTATCCACAAATCCAGCCCTACAGAAAGCACTAGAAGGAAAATTCCAACCTAAGGAATTCAGATACACCCTTGAAAACACAGGCAATAGATAATCCCACAGCAGAACATCTCAAAGAAGGGAAATACACACACCACCACCACCAAAAGATAACAGGAATTAACAATCACTGGTCATTAATATCCATTAATATCAATGGACTCAATTCACCTATAAAAAGACACAGGCTAACAGAATGGATATGAAAACAGGATCCATCCTTTTGCTGCATACAAGAAACATACCTCAACTTCAAAGACAGACACTGCCTCAGAGTAAAAGGCTGGGAAAAGCCTTTCCAATCAGATAGCTTTAAGCAAGCTGGTGTAGCTATCCTAATATCTAACAAAATAGACTTCAAACCAAACTAAAATCAATCAAGAGAGATCGAGAAGGACATTACATACTCATCACAGGAAAGATCCACCAAGATGAAATTTCAATTCTGAACATTCATGTCCCAAATACAAGGGCACCCACATTTGTAAAAGAAACATTACTAAAGCTTAAATCACACATCAAACCCCACACATTAATACTGGGAGACTTCAACACTCCACTCTCACCAATGGACAGATCTGCCAGACAAAATCTTAACAGAGAAATAAGGGACCTAACAGATGTTATGACTCAAATGGACTTAACCAATGTCTACAGAACAGTCCACCCTAACAAAAAAAAGATATACGTTCTTCCCAGTAACCCATGGAACCTTCTCTAAAACCACATACTTAGTCACAAAGCAAATCTCAAAAAAATGGAATAACCTCCGGTATTTTATCAGACCACCATGGCTTAAAGTTAGAATTCAGCAACGTAAATTACAGAAAGCCTACAATCTCATGGTAACTGAATAATGCTCAACTGAATCACCACTGGGTCAAGCAAGAAATAAAGAAATTAAAGACTTCCTAGAAGTCAATGAAAAGGAACGTACAACATATCCAAACTTATAAGACACTATGAAAGCAGTACTAAGACAAAAGTTCATAGCACTAAGTGCCTACATAAAGAAGTTGGAGAAATATCACACTAGTGACTTAACAGTACACCTGAAAGCTCTAGAACAAAAAGAAGCAACCTCACCCAGGAGGAATAAACACCAGGAAATAATCAAATTGAGAGTTTAAATCAATAAAATAGAAACAAAGAGAACAATACAAAGAATCGATGAAACAAAGAATTGGTTCTTTGAGAAAATCAACAAGATAGACAAGCCCTTATCCAAACTAAACAAAAAGGCAGAGAGAGAGAGAGAGAGAGAGAGAGAGAGAGAGAGAGAGAGAGAAAGAGATAATCCAAATTAACAAAATCAGAAATGAAAAGGGAGATATAACAACAAACAATGAGGAAATCCAGAGAATCCTCAGGTCATACTTCAAAAACCAGTACTCCACAAAATTGGAAAATCTAAAAGAAACAGACAACTTTCTGGATAGGTACCACATACCAAAGTTAAATCAAGACCAGATAAACTATTTAAATAGACCAATAACCCCTAAGGAAATAGAAACAGTCATTAATAGTCTCCCAACCAAAGAAAGCCCAGGACCAGATGGTTTCAGCACAGAATTCTACCAGATTTTCAAAGAAGAACTAATACCAATACTCTTCAAATTGTTCCACACAATAGAAACAGAAGGAACCCTACCAAACTCCTTTTATGAGGCTACAGTTACTCTGATACCCAAACCACACAAAGATGCAACAAAGAAAGAGAATTACAGACCAATCTCCCTCATAAACATTGATGCAAAAATACTCAATAAAACATTGGCAAACAGAGTCCAAGAACACATCAAAAAAAATTATCCACCATGACCAAGTAGTCTTCATCCCAGGGATGCAAGGATGGTTCAATATATGAAAATCTGTCAGTGTAATACACCATATAAACAAACTGAAAGGAAAAAAAAACATGGCCGTCTCATAAGATGCTGAAAAAGCATTTGGCAAAATCTGGCACCCCTTCATGATAAAGATCTTGGAGTGAACAAGAATACAAGGAACATACCTAAACATAATAAAGCCAACAGCCAACATCAAATTAAATGGAGAGAAACTCAAAGCAATTCCACTAACATCAGGAACAAGACAAGGCTGTCTGCTCTGTCCATATTTATTCAGTATAGTACTTGAAGTTCTAGCTAGAGCAATAAGAAAACAAAAGGAGATCAAGGGGATGAAAATTGGAAAGGAAGAAGTCAAACTTTCCCTATTTGCAGATGATATGATGGTATACATAAGTGACCCCAAAAATTCTACCCTGGAACTCCTACAGCTGATAAACACCTTCAGTAATGTGGCAAGATACAAGATTAACTCACAAAAATCAGTAGCCCTCCTATACACAAATGATAAATGGCCTGAGAAAGAAATCAGAGACACATCACCCTTTACAATAGCCACAAATAATAGAAAATACCTTGGGGTAACTCTAACTAAATTAGTGAAGGACCTGTATGACAAGAACTTTAAGTCTCTGAAGAAAGAAATCGAAGAAGATATCAGAAAATGGAAATATCTCCCATGCTTATGGATAGGTAGGATTAACATAGTAAAAATGGCAAATTTACCAAAAGCAATCTATAGATTCAATGCAATCGCCATCAAAATCCCAACACAATTCTTCACAGACCTGGAACGAATAATACTCAACTTCATATGGAAAAACAAAAAACCCAGAATAGGTAAAAGAATCCTGTATAATAAAGCAACCTCTGGAGGCATCACGATCCCTGACCTCAAGCTCTACTATAGAGCTATAGTAATTAAAACAGGTTGGTATTGGCATAAAAACCAACACGTGGACCAATGGAATTGAATTCCAGATCCTGACATTAACCCACACACCTATGAACACCTGATTTTTGACCAAGAAGCCAAATCTGTACAATGGAAAAAAGAAAGCATCTTCAACAAATGGTGCTGGCATAACTGGATGTCAATTATAATATGAATCTTAAAAGGTCTTATTAATAAAAGCAAACATGGGGCCAGGTACTTCACCAACTTATTGATAGACTACTATCAATAGTGGAGAGGGTGCCTGAACTGGCCTACCCCATTAATCAGATTGGTGAATATCCTAACTGTCATCATAGAGCCTTCATTTTGTATCTGATGGAAGCAGATGCAGAGATCCATAGCCAAGCACCAGGCTGAGCTCCAGGAGTTCAGTGGAAGAGAGGGAGGAGGGTTTATATGAGCAATGGGGTTCAAGATCATTATGGGGAAATCTACAGAGACAAGCTACTGAACTAAGCTCAAAGGAACTCATAAACTTTAGAGTGACAGCTGTAGAGCCTCCATGGGACTGGACTAGGCCATCTGCATATGGGAGACAGTTGTGTAGCTTGGTCTGTTTGAGGGGCCCCTGGCAGTGGGATCAGGATTTATCGCTGGTGCATGAGCTGACTTTTGGGGGCCCATTACCTATGGTTGAACGCCTTGCTCATACTAGATTCAGGGGGGAGGGGCTTGGTCCTGCCTCAACTAAATGTTCCAGGCTTTGCTGACTCCCCATGAGAGCCCTTACCCTTTTGGAGGAGGGGACATTGGGGGGAGGGCTGGA
>CABHPQ010122937.1:0-13193 GCA_902168405.1 Peromyscus aztecus
AAGTGCCAAATAAATTAATAAATGCATAGATAAAGTCGGGAAGGCTTAAATGAGAATGCCTCCCACAAGCGCAGACCCTTGGATTCTTAGCGCCTAGTTGGTGGTGCTGTTTGGGTGGCTTTATGGGGCCTTGAAGGAGGAAGTATGTCCTTTGAGGTTTCAAAGCCATGCACCATTCCAGATGTATTCTCTTTTGCCCTGTGCTTGTATGCATGTAGCTCCAGGTGTGAGCTCTCTCAGCTTTCTCCTCTAGCCGCCACACCTGCGGCCATTGCTCCCCTCAGTGATGATGATGGCTTTTCATCCCTCAGGAACCACATGAACCTTTCTTTCTATAAGCTGCCTTGGACATGGTGGTTTATCACAGCAATAACAAAGTAACTAATAACATACATATCTCGAATCCCCATTTTTAGCAAAAAAATAACTTTTATCAGAAAAGATTACTGAGGGTTATACTTAGTATCTTTAGATGTATACCACTGCTTTCCAGCTCCAAAGGCTTTCTCTCATTTCGTTGGCTTCAGTATCAAACACAAGTTACAAGTCACTGTCCAGAGTTAGACAGTAAGTAGTTCATGGCTTCTCAGAGGGAAGAGCTGCTGCTGTGTTTGGTGGTGCCCGTCATTTCTTAGCTTCACCATACAGCCCAGTTATTGACAAAGGAGTTTTAGCTACTGAGGGGTGAGGTAAAGCCGGTTATTGGAAATGACTATTTGTTTTTGAGGAGTTTGGATTAGAACCATGTCGTCATGCTCGCACAAGCTCTACTCCTGAGCCACACCGCGGCCCTCTTTATCTTTTAGCGTTTGGTTCTTCTAGATTCATCGAAGGTATTTATCAAAATACGCCTTGGTGTTTTGATGTGCTGCTGCTTCTGGTGAGTCTGGAAGCAAGCGCTGGCAGTTCTAAAGGGTGGGGAGAGCTGTGTGCCTGGGCCCTAGGTTACCTGATGGAGTCACCACTAGCCCTGTGGCTGTCCCACTCTTGGCTTGGTACTGCTCCCGTGTGAAGTCGCGGGAAGGCAGTGCGTATAAAAACCCGCTCAATACCAGGAAGTGTTCTGTGTTCACCAGAGACAAGTGAAAATGCAGCAACTGTGGCTGTTGTCATCTCTAGATAGTAGCATAAGCCATTTTCATAGTTGAGAGAACCCCCTGTTGTATGATACATCATTCTTTAAGTGCACGGCTCAGAATATTAAGTACACAATGGGAGGTTGTGTCTGGAGCTAGGCAGAGCATATTGTCACTCATGCCTGAGTACAGTTTGCTTGGGTGGAGAGATAAATAGGCAAGGCTGGGTTAGACAGAGTGGGATGCACCGTTAATTATTGTTGGGGCAGAGCTACAAGTCTTATTAGCTGTGCTCTCTGGAGATGTGAGTTGGGGACAGTACATTGGGGTGGGTGTTCTAGGACAGACAGCTTGGAAGGGTCTGAAATGAATTGAGAACTGGTGTCAGGTGGTCTGTGTGTAGATCTGTGGACAGGGAAGGTATTGGCCTTGACTGTGGACAGGACCTGGGCTGCAGCTTCTGGAGAGGGGCAACATGTATAGGAACATGTGGGGTACAGTGTACCTTAAGGTCCTGCCATCAGCCCCTACCTGAGTGCACCCCCTTCAGGGTCTTCTGCCTGACCCCATTGGCCTGGCCTTCCATGGGGGCGGGGCCTGGACCCTGACTTCTGCCTCTTTCTGTATGTGGATTTTGAAATCTTGATCATGAAACAAAGCAGTAATTTTTCATAGTGCTGTGGTCGGCCTCTCTCCACCTTTGCCATTTCTTGCTTTTCCTTGGTTAACGTACACCTACTAGTAGAAAGTGGTGTCTGTGGGTTGTTACATTTTTACAAGACAATGGGGAAGAGGTAAAATGTTTTTCAAGAGTTGTTAGGTTTAATGTTTTCACCTTCCCTGTGTCACCGTCTGATATGGGAAGTGATTTGGGCTGTAGAATACAACAGGAAAAGCTGTGCAAAACCTGGTATATACTCACATCACAGGACTGGGGCGGCCGAGGAAGGAGGATATTGAGTTTGAGACTAGCTCTGACTGCATACCAAGACTTTGTCTGCGATCCAACGCAGAACTGTGACAGTCATATGGAGGATCTTGTAGGGGAGCCATGGACAAGTGTGCCTGGTGGGTAGAGTGTGGCTCTGCCACATGGCTGTGGCCTGGCTGAGTCAGTGTCCTGCAGAGGAATGTGGTGCTGATTGGCCCAGGCCAGGCTGCAGTCCCCAGGAAGGGCAGGCAAGTGGGTCTGAGCTGGGACAACAGGAACAGGAGCAGCCGGAGCCCTGGACCTGTCCATGCCTCGCTGCAGAGAACAGATTCTCATCATGATCCATGCCTTGCTGCAGAGAACCGGCTCTCACCACTGGGCTGCTCTCCTGAAGGTGTGGGAAGCTTTAGACACTGAGGTCTGTTTTTCATTGTGGGCTTAGCTGGTGGGTGTCATCAACCTTCCCCTGACCCTGTGACACTTTTTGCAGTGCTGGGGATTGAACCCAGGGCCTTGCACGTGCTGGATGGGTATCCTACCACCAAGCCACAGCTCCATCCTGATGTCAGTTCTTTTTAAAGAAAGCATTGTGGACATTTCCTGGAGATACAGCACTGAAGAGAAGACTCTAGAGTCATGTACAGATGATGTTTGAGTCATGTCTCATTGGTGTGGATAAGTGAGACTGTAGGAAGTCAGGGGTAGTGGCTCACATGTTGAATGCAAGCATCCGTGAGGTGGAGACGGGAGGGTCACTTCAAATTTGAGGCCAGTGGAACTGTTAGTGAATTCTAGGCCAGGCTGGGCTACAGTGTGAAACCCTTTTCTTTACTTTTTCATTTTTTTCTCTTTTTCTTTCTATCTTTCTCCTTTTCTTTCTCTCTTTTTTCTTTCTTTTTTCTCTCTTTCTTTCTCTTTTTCTTTCTCTTTTTTTCTTTTTCTCTCTCTTTCCCTCTCTCCCTCTCTCCCTCCCTCCCCTCCTTCCCTCCTCCCTTCCTCCCTTCCTTTTCTTTTTTTTTATGGTTTCTCGAGACAGGGTTTCTCTGTGTAGCTTTGTGCCTTTCCTGGAACTCACTCTGTAGCCCAGGCTGGCCTCAAACTCACAGAGATCCACCTGCCTCTGCCTTCCGGGTGCTGGGATTAGAGATGTGCGCCACCACCGCCTGGCCTATGAAACCCTTTTCGAAATAAACAAAACAAAATAAAAGAAGATGAAAAGACATGGGAGAGACCAGGGAAACGAATATATACGTTTGGGTTTTTTGATTGGTTGGTTGGTTGGTTTCAGTGCTAAGGCTTGTGTCAACTGGCCAGGTCCTTTGCCTACTTACACTTACTGTTTCATTCTATTTATTTGGTCTGTTTTTTTAAAAAAGGAAAACGGAGTCATGATTTCAGTTTGGTTTCTGGCTTTCTTTAAAGAATTTAAGAATAAGAAGTGCTCTTTGGTGCTCATCTCATTAGCTGTAAGCTCAGGATTGGAGGCCCAGTCCTTGGAGAGGATAAACGGTCTGGTACTGGCGTGGTGAGGCAGCAGGCTGACCCACAAGGCCAGGCCTTGTGTCGTGCAGTGGTGTTTCCACTTGGGTCCTGATGGTGATGACCATGGTGACCCGATGGTGAGGACCAAGAGTGGACGTGTCTAGGGGGTTTCATAGTCCAGCGACTCCACGTCTGAAGGCCTGGGTCTGTGTATGAGAACCCGTGGAATGTGTCATCGCAGCGTGTGGGCCCAAGTCTGGCTGGGTCAGGGGGTCGCATTGGGGGGGGGGGGTGCTGTTGAGGCCCTGCAGAAAGAGCCTTTCTGTGTGGGCTTGGCCAGTTTGCTTCTTGGCACTGGCCTGCCTTCTGGCTGCAGAAGAGACAAGAACATTGATGCTTTGCTCTGAAGCTCTTGACTTCAATGGGGTGGGGGATGGAAGCAGCCCATGGTGAACGGGAGTCACAGAGCTCAGGTGGGCACCGCCAGTTGCATCAGAGAAACGGAGGGGCAGAGCTCAGGTGGGCACCGCCAGCTGCATCAGAGAAGTGGAGGGGCAGAGCTCAGGTGGGCACCGCCAGCTCCGTCAGAGAAGCGGAGTGGGAGCTGCTCTGTGGAGCATTGTGGGAGAGGCCGTCTCTGAAGGCGTGGTCCTGTGCTGTGTAGCGCACGGGCCACTTTTCAGTCAGAGCCAAAGACTGAACTCTCCCATTTGCTTCTGAGAATGTCAGAGGGACATAGTTAGTCTCCATTGACAACCCAGAGCCGAGGGTCTGAAGTGGAAGAATGCAGCGAAGCCTGGGGCACTGGCCTGGACGGGGCAGGCCCTCTGCTTTTTAGGATAGAGTCTAGACATGCAGGCTTTGGATGACTTCACAGGAAGGAATGAAAGGTGCAGTGTTTTGCCAGGCAGTTGGGAAAGTAATCACAGGTACTTGAAGCGAGGAAGGGAGATTTACGTCTTCCAGGATGTGCGGTCTCCTCAGTGATTCTCGGTTGAGGTGGGAAGGCTGTTTCTGAGAAAGAGTCTCTTCCGCCCTCCATTGTGTCTAGACAGAAGGTCAGCAGAGGGTGGGACTTGCGGTGAGCCCACAGGGAAGAGGAGGAAGCCGCCTGAATTTACCTGTGGGAGATTTTCAGTTCTGTACCAAGTGCATTTTGCAGATGGCTCACCCCATTGTCCTTGGTGAGCGCCTCTTCTTTTAATTAATCTTTTTCCATACAATATATTCTGATCATGTTTTCCCCTTCCCAACCCCTCTCAGATCCTCCCCACCATGCTACCCACCCAACTTCATGCTTTCTCTCTCTTTAAAAAAAAAAAAAAGGGAAAAGAAAATCAAAACAAATAAGAAACCTGTAAGACAAAAAAAAAAAAAAAAAAAAGCAAAACAAAATGAAACAGAAAGCTAAAACAAACACACCAACCATAGAGTTTGTTTGGTGTTGGCCAACTACTCCTGGGCACCGAGCCAACCCTGGAGTGTGGTTGATACACCCAGTGACACTCTACTGGAAAAAACTGATTTTTCCCTTTGCCAGCAGGTATCAGTTGCAAATGGCTGCTTGGTTAGGTGTGGAACCCTGGGTTTACTTAGCCCTCTCAGGACTGGCTTGACCCTGTGCAGGCCTCTGTGAATTCATATGTGCACCAGTGTTGTTGTGTCCGGATGATGCTGTTTCCTTGTGGACAGATTGACAGTTGTGGAGGTTGGAGTAATAACTGTGTAGGTAAGAGCAACCGAAAGCCAGGACAGGCATTAAGAGGGTCTGTCCATGTTTTCACAGGACTGCATTGACCCTGCAGGGGAGAAGCTGGAGGCACGAAGGCCCATTCTGAGTTGGTCATAGTCACTGATCAGGTGTGGGTAGTGCTGGCCAATGGTCAGCCAGCTTTGGGAAGATGGGAAGTTGAAACTGCCTGCATTGCTCATGGATCTGGACCTGGGTCTAAGAGAAAGAGGAGAATTGGGGTGATCCCCGGGGTTCTGTTTCTCGAGAGAGGAGGAAGCCAGCAGGAGGTCCAGGTGCCCAGGTTTGGATTTGAGCTGTCTCTTGGATGCCTCCCTGAGGCATGGGGTGGGCAGCTCCCTTCAATATCACAGTACTGCATGGTCTTAGGCATCCAGCTGGTACTGAAGCTGCAGGCTTGTGGAATCACTCTGGGCTTCAAAGAGTTAGGAGAGGGTGCAGGGAGTGTGGCACCCGGAGAGACCTACCCAAGAGAAGTGTGCAGGAAGGGAGCCTGTTGATCCATAGAGGTAGCCTCTGATGGCCAGGCTGGGAACAGGTTGCTCATGGCTGCAGAGACAGTGTCTGAATGTCGGCAGCTGGTTTGTGGAGAGAGGAGAGTGGAGAGGGCCCTTCTCCCGAGGGTCCTATGTGAGAGTGTACACGGCCTGTTTCCTCCACCTGGGCAGAAGGAGCAGAGGAGGGGTATCCCAAGCACCTTTACAGCGATACCTGCTTATGGATGGTGGTGCAGACCCATGAGAGTCCCACTAGAGAGGACACACTCCTCAGGATGCGGGGATGGATGTCTTGCTCCACAGCTGAACTAGACAGGTGGGACAGGAACAGGATGCTCTTAATCCATACGGGGATCCCTAGACTCCTGCTAACAGCCACCAGACGGGCAGCATTCCTCAGGCTGCACTTGAGTCTGAGTCTACACAACCAATGGAGGAGAGTGGACATGACTACAAGGCCATCTGGAGGGTCACTTATGGCCTCACAAAGTCCAGCTAGGGTCTGAAGCTCAGCTTTGGCCTCCACCACGTGATAGTCCTCCTGTCCTATCCTCAGTCATACAGACTTCCCGGGAATGCTGCTGTCCCTTGGCCAGCCTCCTCCCAGACCTCCTGCAGACCTCACCCCTATACCATACATGGATTCCTTCGTTCTGAAAGGTCCACCATGTCCTGAACAGGAACTCCAGGCTGTCCACTCCCGAGTCACAGCAGCCACCCTCCCCTTGATTGTCAGCCTTCTCAGTCTGGTACGTTCCTTCCCACAGTGCTGGGTGGCTCACTTCTAGGGAGCTATGTCCGTTCCCGGCTTGGGCAGCACTGCCCACCCGTCCTCGCTGTCTCTCATTCCATAAAGGAAGTCTTAGTTGGGCCCGGTGGACCTGAACCTCTCTAGATATGAAGTCTTCAAGCATGTGACAACCAGGACACCCTCTCTTCCTTGTTGGCTCCCCAACATGTAAGTGCAGAAGCAGACCACAACCCTGGATAGTTTAAAAAGTTTGAAGAATTGTATGTGTGAAATCACTGGGCATCCCTATGGTCAGCAGCAACTTGGGGGAGTTCTCTTTGTCTCCCCTGCTCCCCTTCCTGTCCTCACTCTGCTCATTTGGGATGGTTTGCTTTGAATCCTGGCTTATTCCCTGGTCAGGTCATGAACTTCCCATTTCTGTTCTGTACCTTCCTGGACTAGGCCTGCCTGGGGTGTTACAGGCCATGGATAACCAAGGACTGATACACTGTTCTAAGGACCTCACAAGAATGCCAGAGGAAGGCTTGTCCACAGAGGCTACCCAAGGCAGCCTGCGTGGGCACAGACGGTCAGTTCAGATGGTCAGAGCTCCTCTGGCACCTGCTCCCTTCTGCAAGAGACATTCTGCTCTGTTGTTTTTTGAACGTAATGTCGTCCGGTCTTCTGAAGAACATTTGCAAAGGCATTATCCAGTCAACACGAAATTATAACTGCATAGACATTTAGATGACAACATACGGTTTGGGTTTTGTTTATATGAAATGAGTCTTTGTGTCATCTGTGGTTGCAATCTGGGCATGCCTCAGGGCGCCCAGGCTGCCAGCCAGGCTCCAAAGGAAGGTATTCTTTGATGGTAAAGCACCATCCTGGCGTGTTGATCTTCAAGTTCAATAGGATCTTGCTTGGATGCCTCCTCCTTCCTGACTCCCATCTCTGTTGGGAACCTCTGGGGACTATGTGCAGAATGTACATTGCTGAGTTCAAAGAAGGAGGTGGCCGGGTGGTGGTGGCGCATGCCTTTAATCCCAGCACTTGGGAGGCAGAGGCAGGCGGATCTCTGTGAGTTCGAGGCCAGCCTGGTCTCCAAAGCGAGTTCCAGGAAAGGCTCCAAAGCTACACAGAGAAACCCTGTTTCAAAAAAAAAAAAAAAAGAAGGAGGTGATGCAGGCCAGCCAGCAGCACAGCTCGGGTGCATGGCTGGGGCTGTTATTGCAGCTGGTTATTCTCTGCCCTCTTGGATGTGGGTTCTTGTGAGGGCCGGAGGGATCAGGCAGGTGGATACGATGGGTCTCTGAGCTGACCTGTACTGTTTGGAGTTTGAATGATACATACAGTAACATGGCTGGCTGAGTCCTGAAGGATATATATTCAAGAGCCATCCCTGGAAGCTAGGCCAGGACGTCCCGGGAGCACAGTGGCTGCAGAGGCCTGAGGCAGCCTTGGGGGTCTTTGCTTAGACTGCAGCAGTAAAGACACAGGCTGGCAGGGAGCCCTCCTGGTGCATTGGTCATTGGCTTTCTCCGGTGTGCTGAGGCTGTCTCAGGCTTACACCAGACCAGGCCCACCAGCTGCGCCCCTCTGGCTAGGCCTACCTAACCTTCACCCCATCTCAACGGGAGCCTCCACAATGTCCGCTTCACCTGGAGCGTGTCCAGAGTTGTGTCTCAACCTGTGAATAGGGCTTTGTTCTTAGGGATTACTTAACACAATATTTCATGTCAACAAGTCCAGGTGAGTTCCTTCCTGCATAGCCATGGACTCAGGCTGGGAGCAGAGAAGGGCAGAGAGGCTGAGACAGTGAAAGCATTCCCAGGAGTGCAGTTTGCAAGACAAGAAGGGATTAAGTGGAAAGCACCTGGCTGTGCGGACAGGCAGCAGCAGCAATACTGATGGCTGGGTCAGTGGGCAGTGCCAGCCATGTGAGTGGGCGGTGCAGGTGGTTGGGTTAGCAGACTGTGCTGGCTGGGGCTGGCACCAGCTGGGTCAGTACAGAGTGCTGAGGGTGGGGTCACTGGCGGGGTCAGTGGGCAGTGCTGATGGCGGGGTCGCTGGCGGGGTCAGTGGGCAGTGCTGGAGAGCACAAAGACGCATGGAGCCAATGCAGGGTGGCTTTGCTTTCCTCTAGAGCCCCCGGGCACTGCTGCCTACTCTGGTTTCTAGCTGGCCTCTGTTTCTTACTGGCGCTAAGTGATGCCGTCAGCCTGGGTTTATCTCATGACACTTTCAGGTGCCCAGTGGCCACGCTTCTTTGGTCCCAGTCTTTCTGGACCATAGAGTTCGAAAGTACTTACTGACTGCTCTCATCTGCTCCACAAGGTCAGGGGCCTGTGAAAGGCGTGTCCCAGGGCTGGATCTGCGTTCACAGAACACAGCTCATCGGTGTCCATTCCTTCATGAGACCAGCTGAGTCCTCAGCAGCCCGAGTCCTCAGAACCATAGGCCTGTTTTGGCTCCAGGAATAAAGGCAAGGACGAGGTCCCGTGAGCTCCAGGAGCTGGGGCGGTGCTCGTTCCATCAGCCACGTGTTCCTCTTGGGGAGGTGGCGTGGAAGTGGTCAGCGTCCCTCTCCCAGTGAGTCTCACACAGCTGTGTCCTTTTGCTTCCTGTGGTTTCTCACCATTTACCTACCAGGAAGAAGCCCTTCCACAAACTCCTTTCTTCTTACTGTTGAAATCCTTGGATGTCCAGCAAATACCAGGCAGGTTGGTGGGTGGAGGAGGGTCAGCACGGGATTGGAACATCAGTCACAGATGTTGCCTAGCAACGCAGCACTGTGCACGTGTGTACCCGGCCGAGGTGCCTCACACTGAGACGTGCACTTACCACGGGCGTGGGGTGTCTCACCTACAGCCCCTCTGAGAGAGATTCTGTCACCTCGAATCTTGCCCAGGTCTTGTTGGCCGGCAGAGGGCTTTGCCTCTTCCCTAGGCGCTGGATGTTCAGGCTCTACCCCAAACACTTGTCCTCATTATAGCCCGGGTGCATCTTGCAGATCCTCAAGCTATAGTGTCTTCATCTGAAATAACAGGGTCTGTTCTCAGAGCTGGGCTGCGGTTATACTCTCAGTGGTAAGTCAGTCAAGCCTGGCTGCGGCTCACCACATGTGTGACAGAGGGAGCCGACACCACAAGTGCCGTGTGGTGGTGGAATGATGTGGGTTCCAGAGCTGAGACAGCAGGTGCCCACTGAAGAGGCCTAGCCACTCAGGTGCGCACCTAAGCGACTTCTAGTGCTCATGAGGGTAAGATGGAGCCACATGGCCGTGCATGGGGGCAATGGAAGAGGCGTATAACAGCACATTCGAGCAAGGTTGGCAGGCAGACAGGGACTCTGCATACTGGCAGATGATGGGGCTTGGCATGGGCAGCCAACTCGTCTTCATGAGAACATGGCTTGGCTTACTGGAAGTGCCAAAGCCAACATCAAGCCTGCTAATTAGGGTGAAAGAATTCACTGGGCTGGTTTGGCATCTTAGATGTTGTGAGGTGCAAAGCTTTGCCTGCCCTCTCTCTCTCTCCTTGCCATTGGGCAGGACGTATGTGGAGAGCCCGTGGCTGAAGAGGCAGGGGTGCCACTCACCGGGCATTGCATCCACCTGTCTGTCACTGGAACAGAAGCATACGGAGGAGATCTCAAACCAGTTTGCTTTTCTTCCCACTGTTCTGGTGGAATCTAGGGAGGGTGGTGAGTGATTCACAGAGGGATCCAGGGCTGGTGTTGAGTGGTCCCAGGCAGGATCCAGGGCAGGTATTGAGTGGTCCCAGGCAGGATCCAGGGCAGGTATTGAGTAGTCCCAGGCAGGATCCAGAGCTGGTATTGAGCTGTCCCAAGCAGGATCCAGGGCTGGTGTTGAGTGGTCCCAAGCAGGATCCAGGGCTGGTGTTGAGTGGTCCCTGGATGAAGCTAGGATGGGTATTGAGTGGTCAGACTACCCTTCTCACAAGATACTGTTTCTCAAGTTCAGTTTTTTTTTAATACATGTAGAGAATGAAGCACAGAAAATAAAGACAGGACAGAAACACAGCCTGTGGAGCTTGGCCCTGCTGACTCCAGAGGTAGCTAAGAAAATGTCAGTGTTGTTCCTGATGAAGAACAGGTTTTACAAAATCTATTGTCAGCACAAAACCCCAGCTCTCACCTCGAAGGGGATAAGAGAGATTATTCTGGAGCCAAATATGAACGATTGTGGCTGGGAGCAGAACCATGTCCCCATGTGGTAGCAGTTTTCCGAAGTGTTTTATAGTAACAACAAAGGGCACTTGGTTACCTCGGGTAGGTGAGTTACCGCAAGCAGAGGAAGCTGCTCTAGGCCTCTGATGTTGTCTGATGACATTCTTAATCTTTGGGGTGGTGGAGGCTAGGGATCTGTCTTAGTCAGTGTTCTATTGCTGTGAGGAGACACCATGACCACGGCAACTCTTATAAAGGAAAACATTAAACTGGGGCCGGCTTACAGGTTCAGAGGTTTAGTCCATTGTCATCACGGTGGGAATCATAGCGGCATGCAGGCAGACACGGTGCAGGAGAAGGAGCTGAGAGTCCTACACCTGGATCAGCAGGCAGCAGGAAGAGAGAGTGACACTGGCTTCTGAAACCTCAAAGTCCAGCCCCCATGCCACACTTCCTCCAGCAAGGCCACACCTTTGATAAAGCCACTTCCTATGATTCTATGAAAGCCATTTTCATTCAAGTCACCACAGGGTCTGTTCTATATTTACCTCACAGTCACAAGGATGGTAGGTTACACACGGGCTAGAGTGGGGTGGGGAATGGCTGTTTAGGGCCTGAGATAGCCCAAGATAATTATGCTCTGGACTTGGGAGTATTCCAGCTCTCCATAGTCATTGATGTTCCGATCAGTAAGCAGCCATGCAAAGTGTTGAATGGGGCTGCAGCTTTTCCCCTGGGAACTTCACTCAACGCTGCTGAGGTTTTATTTGAAGGAAGAGGAGAAACTGTTTGGTTTATGTGTTGACTTCTCCCCTTAGAACATGGCGTGAAATCTAGCAAAGGCCTGCTGTGGTGTTGGTCGAGAAGGCTCTGGCCAGGGCCTCAGTTCCGAAACAAATTCCTGGCCGTGGTTCAAGGTGAAGTCCAGCGCACTGAGAACCCTTTGTTTGTTTTGCTCTGGATTGTCCCTTCTTGGGAGATTTGCAAGTATTTGCAACTAATAGATGGTAAGTCCTGTCATTACAGCTGGGAGTGACGGCGGTGACCTCTTTCCTTGTTACAGGTTGTTTCTAGAAAGTCCCGAATGGTGTCTCCTGGGAAGGCTTTTTTTATGCCAACTTGATGGACAATGTTTCTGCTTGCAGGGGCTCCTGTCCCCTGATGCTGACCAAGCGTGGAGAAAGGAGGCGAGGCTAAGCATGGACCAAGGAGAGCCTTCACCTCCTGCGCCTGCAGGTAGGGGTCTGCCCCCTTAGAGGTGTCCCTGAGGGACTGGAGAGATGGCCCAGTGGTTAAGAGCACTGGCTGCTCTTCCAGAGGACCTAGGTTCAGTTCCCAGCACCCACATGGCAGCTCATAACTGTCTGTAACTCCAGCTCCAGGGAATCTCATGCCAAATGCACATTTAAAAAAAAAAAAAGAGAAATTTTAAAAAATTAAAAAAAAAAAAAGGTGTCCCTGAAACCTGTGGTCTTCAGGAGTTCTGAGGACTCCAGCTTCCAGAATCACTAAATTGCTACTACTTGGCACGGGGCAAGAAAGAGAAGGTTGGTATTGTGGTGTAGATGGGACCTGAGCTTTGGGCTTTGCCCCTGTGGTACAGCAGCGTACCTGGGTGTCAGGGAGCTGGCTGCCTGTGTCCCAGCACGTGACATGTTTTCAGCATCTCGGCTTCCATGAGGTTTCTTTGGTTTGATCCAGCGCGGGTCGTACCTCAGGGCGTGTGCAGTCCATATTTGGGGATAGACTCAGCCCTCCAGTCACATTCCCTCCGGAACTGGCTACCTCTTGAGCACTGGAGGTGGACTGGGGCAGTGTTCTCCCTGCATCCTTCCCCTGTGGACAGCTCAAGGCCAAACTGGGCGTCCTCTTCTATCTGCTCAGTTGACGGAGACAAAAGGAGGGGCCTTTGGTTGGTTTCTCTTGAAGACTTGTCTGCCAGAGACACCACTACCCACCCACCCTGCAGATGGAGAAGGAGGCAAGGTCTGAAGGTTGGGGTGAGCTGCGGCTGTGAGGCAGCTTAGCCACATGAGGCTGGCCATTATTCCGCTGTGTGTCCAGTGCCCTGCAGGTGTGGGCTGAAAGCGGCTGACCTTTGTCACACTTGGCTCTGGCCCTCCTGTCCCACCGTCTGCTGCATGGGAGCTCTGGGCCTACGTGGTGACACACGGGGGTCACAGATAACACGCGTACAGCTGTTTCCAAGGCGCATCTAAGAGCTGGAGACACCAGGAAGGACCCAGGTCGTGAACTGGGTAGATAGAAGGTTCCAGTGCAAAGTCAGTTACACTGCCACCCCAAGGGGACTCCTGTGTGGGTGAAGATTCAGGCTAGAAGCTCGCCTGCGGGGGTTTGCTCCACCCAGGATATGAAAGCAAGTTCCAAGCCATCTCTCCACGAGGATTTATAGGCACTAACAATTGAGGAGAGAGATTTGATTTTCTTCAGTGGTATACAACCTAATGACGCTCACTGGATCTCTCTCTCTCTCTCTCTCTCTCTCTCTCTCTCTCTCTCTCTCTCTCTCTCTCTC
>CABHPQ010122937.1:13203-29498 GCA_902168405.1 Peromyscus aztecus
CTCTCTCTCTCTCTCTCTCTCTCTCTCTCTCTCTCTCTCTCTCTCTCACACACACACACACACACACACACACACACACACACACACACAGGAAAGTACAAAGAGGAGGGGCCGTCAGTCATCAGGAGTGAGAAGGAGAGGAGAGAGGATGATGGGAGGGGTGGGTATCGTGACGTGACATGACCTTGACCAGGAACAGCCTCATTCTGTTCAGACCACAGGTTCGAGCATGGCAGTGAGGATGTGAGTTAGAAACCTCTTCTGTGGGGGTGGGCCGGCCCTCTGAAGGCAGGACCTCTGCTGTCTTTTCGAGTAAGTGCCAAGTGGTCTTGGACTGCGAAGGTGAAACTGGAAATGGAACCTCAGTGAGGTCCAGCTTAACGTGAGACGCCATCACCTACCTCCGTTGTTTCGTGTAAAGAACAGTGTGGGGTACAGCCGTGTGGAGGGGAGACATTACCTCTTCCAGACCTCTGTAATCATTTCCAGAGCCATCCAGGCTCCTCATCCTGGGGCTCTGTTGCTGCCATGGGGGGGGTCACTGAACATCTCCCGACTACTGATGGTCTTGGTTAGGCCAGTTGTGCCCAGCTGTGGCTGCTGTTGGGCTCCCTGGTTCTGGCAGGCTGCAGGCCCACATTGTAATGCTCGCCTTTCCATCAGCCACACTTGGCTGCTGAAAGGCCACCCCCCCACCCCCAGGTTGGATGAGCAATCTCCACCCCCGGTATACTTCCCTATAGGGGAGAAATGCATGACGCACACTTTGGAGGGGTGGGGGGGAAATAACACTCTACCCCTAGGTCAAGGTGTACGTTTTTGTCACTTAGGCCCTCTGCAGACTGCTGTGCAAGCTCTCGTGTCTTCCAGAAGCTCACTAGCACAGCCTTCAGCTTCCTGTTAAGTTTGTCCCCTGGGAACTCTGACTTTACACAGTCTTGCCACGTTTGCCTTGGGGTGACCTGGACAGACCCACTTGTCTGTTTTGCTTGTTTACATGCCGGTCTGCATCCTTCAGACCTGCTGGAGCCTCTCCGGCCCCAGGGTGAGGTTCAGCAAGGCCAGTAAAGCCTTAGACTGGTCCCACCGCCCCAGCTCTCCTGTGAACACAGTCCTCTTTGCCCCAACACTGCCGTTCTTGCATCTGGTGGCTCCAGTGATACTTACCCTCCAGGTGTCTCCCAGGCCCTGATACTCACGGGGACCTCAGCCAGCAATAACCAAGTGTGCCTAATGGCCCACGAGCCAGTCCACCAAGGACCGATTTCCCTCATATTGCCTCAGGACACTCAGCCTTTGTTTCAAGGAGGGATGAGTGGTTTTATCGCTAGGTTTCTCTGCTTCCACGGCCCTCAGCCTGATCCCATCCACCACCACGTCCCACAGTTTTGCAAGCCATGCACTTGAAGGCTCCTAGCCTGAAAGTCGTTGCCAGTTCAAGCAGTTCAGATGCTGAGCCTTGCCTGAGTGTCATGGTTTCCAGGCTGTGCCATCACTAAGGCTCCCATCATCAAAGCTTTTCCTCTTCCTCTGTGTTGAAAGTCAGGTCGGAGGGCTGTCAGCACTTCTGGTCCCTCCTCGCTGTCTGGTTCTACCTGTGGGCTCCCAAGATCTTCAACCCCAGGAAGGGCTCTTCAGAGAGAAATCTCACTTGGACTCTCTTTCTCTTCATCCTGCCAGCTGTAAAAGCCGACACCTCCATCCTACGCTCCCTTTTCCCACTTCTGCAAACCGGAGGCGAGTGCGGAGGGTGGCATGATCCACATACCTTTCCCCATTTAAATTCTTCCGTCACACGGGCAAGTTCTCTCTGGCAGACTGCTCAGCCTCCGTCACATGTCTCACCACCTCGAGCAAGGGCCAAGCAGCAGCTGCCAGAACTCGCCTGCGATTCTCTTCCGTACACGCTACTTTCATGGATCACAATGTACCCTCTCACCCACTAGCTGGTTTGGGGGTGTCCCCACATTTCCTCGAGATGTGCCACCCCTACTTCAGAGAGGAAGACAGTGCTGGCATGAAGTCCAGAGCAGTTCCCATGCTAGGAAGTGCTCTGCTACTGAACTACACCCCGTCCCGAGAAACCCTGCGTGAAGTAAAATGTGTTTATTTCAGCCTCGCTTTCTTTCTCTCCCTTCCCCTGCCAAAAGAGCAGTCTGGAACCGTTCTAATTGTGGGTTAGACGTTAAGTGGCCCTTCATTCTGCCAGGGGACGGTGTGAGGTGTGTCATTACGAATAACAAGACCATGGACTTGTCCCGTGGCCGGAGGGTCTGTTAGTAAATCAAGCCCTTCTCCTCTCCTCACGTTGTCTTGGTGCGACAAGGAAGGAGACCAGGTTTTCCTGGATCCAAAGTCACAGCACAGATTTCAGGCGTGAGAGATGCTTTCCCCCTCTCCTCCTTTCCCTCTCTGTTGTTCTTTTTTCCACCTTGCGGCGAAGCGCCTGCCAAGGGAAATGGTAGCTCTGATCCAGAGTCCTGCTGCTTTCTCCGGTGATGCTGCCAGCTGCTTCCCCAGGGGCCGGGCTCAGGCTCTCCACCTCTGCTGCTGGGTTTGTCCCCGCTGCCCGGGAGGCGCAAGTGCCGTCCCGGGGGCAAATGTCGGCATTGTGGTTTCTGTTATTTTCCTCTTCAGAAAATGAAGTGAAATATGACACCAATAACAATGAAGAGGAAGAGGGAGAATTGTTTGACTTTGACAGTGGAGATGAAGTCCCCGAAGCGGACCGGCAGGCCCCATCAGCCAACGGGACCAGAGGTGCCGAAGCGGGTGTTGCCGGCGAGACCAGCGAGACCACCTCCCCTGCAGGTCAGTCACACAGCCATGCCGCCCGGGGTCCTGCAGGAGGCACCCTGACCTCTCGGTGCTTCCAGGACTCTGTAACAAAATCCCTGAGGTAAGAATGTGAGCTTTGCTTGGGCTCACACTCCCGGAGGGTCTGGGTCTGTAGTACAGAAGAGCAAAGCAGACCTCCTCACACGATGTCACTCCGGAAGCAGAGCAAGACTCAGAGAGGCAGGGTAGCTCCTTCAGAGGCACACATGTGCAGCTCCAGTGACCCCCTCCCTCCAGCTGGGTCCCCCTTTTTGGGAATTCAGCAAGGAGCTCATCCATGGGTTACCAGGGTCCAGTCACTCCTCATAGCGCCACCTGCTGGGGACCAAGCCTTCAGCCTGTAACCCTTGGGTGGGGATGAGCTTCACATATAAATCATGACAAGGGCAGTTTTGGGGCTTAGAGGAGTCTAGTCCCTGTGATCAGCTGGAAGAGCTATATGCTTTCACTGTTTTGTTTTTTGTTTTTTGTTTTTGGTATCATTTCCCCTCAGTTTCCATTCTTGTTGCTCTAACCCTGCATTTGTAGTTTAGAAGCAGAAGTCTGTTTTTCTAATAGATGTCACTTGCCATTTTATCACTATTCGTAAACTGGGATGCATCACCTGTGGGAGTTCATGTTCTTCAAGTCTGGAGGTAGATCTGGGACTTTGGCTCATTAGCCAGATAGACCGCTTAGATGCGGCAGTGGTCACTGTGGTCGAGGACCAGCTCCTCCTCCTTTGTCCCCAGCCAAGTCTCTCCATGTGCTTCTTTGACTCTTCTTGTCTGATAGATACACTGTCCTGGGAGCCTCTGGGCAGAGTCTCTTCCACCTGTGCCCAGGGGTGAGGCCAGCTCTCCATTCCCCGGTGTACCACAAGGACCTGGGCTTCACAGCCTCCTGTGGTGATCTGGGAAAGCTGGGGCTCCTGACGCCGGTGGTGGATGCAGGGGTCCCATGCCCTTGCTGTAGACACAGGGACCACGCACATCCTTTACACCTCGTTTATTAACTGCTGTCCCTCTGTCCTCCAGGAAATGAAAGTGGAAATGGAACTAGAGCCGAACCTGCCCCCGAGGCTGAGCCGGCGAAACCTGTGGTCCCAACAAGAGTGAACCCCTACTCTGTCATTGACATCACACCATTCCAGGAGGACCAGCCGCCGTCTCCAGACGCAAACGCGGAGGAGGAAGGGGCGGGCCTGCGCGTGCCCAGTGGTTACTCTGTGCCTGTGCCCTGTGGCTATGCCGTCCCGTCGAACCTGCCCTTGCTGCTGCCTGCCTACTCCAGTCCCGTCGTCATCCGAGCCGAGTCTGTGGAAGAGGAAGGTACGCCGCCCAGAGCTCCACACAGCGACAGGGCACAGTGGTTACGAAATCCATGTCCAGTCTCTCCTTTCCCTTCCTAAGTTATTTGTCAGTGGTGTTGGAGAACGAGCCCAGGCTAACCCCTCCTGTAACTATTTGGGTGCAGTGGAGGGACCGCTCAGAGGCAGCTGTGTGTTCTGGAACCTCCGGCCCCTGCACACCGGGGAGAGCTTGTGTGGCCTTTACGCTAGAGCTGGCCCCCGCCCTGCCTCCCTGCATTCTCTAACCTATCGCCACTGTTCTAGAGTGTCCGTGTCCCATCTTCTCCTAGTCTCGGCGCATTACTGTTCCTCTGTCCACACTGTCTTTTGGGTTTGCCAGGTACCCGTGCTGTAAGTCAAGTACCAACTTCCATGAGAACTCAGAACTGCAAGAGCACTGTGTCAGCTTTAATTATTACTACAAATACCTGAGCGAACAGTTTCAAGAGAAGGAAGGTGTGCTTTGGCTCACGGCTCTCGGGGGCTCATCCCATGGTCACGGCTGCGTTGCTGTGAGGCAGAACATTAGGGAGTGGTGGGAGAGCGTACGTGGAACAAAGCGACTTCTGTCATGGCGGCCAGGAAACTGTTAGAGGCAGGGGCCTTGAGAAGATGGCCCCCCAGGGCATTGCCACCCTGTGGCCTGCTTTCTCAGACTAGGCTCCACCTCCAGAAGTCTTCATCACTTTCCAATAATGCCATCAAATTATGACCCCACTGGTGGTTAACGTTTGGTGTCAGAGCCCTTACAGTTCGGTCACCTCTCAGTGACTGGACCGCTTAACCCGGGGACCGTGACCTCAGTACAGGAGCCCCCGGGGGACACTGTAGCCAAGCCTGATATGTATTGTGCTTCCTCCCTCCAGGCTGGTGTATGATGTGTGTTTGTGTTAATCTGCGTCGCAGACCTGGTATCTCACGTTCTGTCATGAATACATTTTATCCAAGAGCTGAACATTTTCTGATCTGTGGTGGCGTAAGCCTGTTGTGGAAACGTCTTGTCAGGTGTGCAACACTGTTGATCTTTTCTCTTGACAGAAGCAGCAGAAGTTTCGGGAGACGGGCAGTGCAATTCCCTAAGCTCCGAGGACCTTCCACACAGGTACCTGTGCTAACCCCAGGTCGTCTGTAGCCATGGCCTCACCTTGAGGGCTGTGCTCACCCCACTGGGTTCTCGGGCCATCTGGGCTGCAGGGAGACACTCCCTTGATCCTCAGGGTGCTACCGTCATGGGTCCTTCCCGCTTCCAGGCCCTCCCGGGAGCCACAGCCTCCAAGTGTCCCCTCTCTCTGCAGCATCAGTACAGCTGTGGGATGGTGACCAGCCGTGTCCTCTCTCCGTCCTCAGGCCCTGTCACCCCTGCGTGGCTGTGGCTGCTCTTGACTGTGTCTCCCCCTTTAGTTGTTAAGGATTAAAGTATCCCAAACTTGAAATTCTAGAAATCACCGGAATTTCTAGAGAGAAATAGTCACATGGCAAGGACTTTTTATCAAGCGGGAGTGGAGAATTTGTCGCAAAGCAGACCCACCAAGACCCCCTGGAAACTATAGCTCTATATATGATTACAAGTTAGTAATCAGTCCTATTGAGGAGACAGAGACAGAAGAATCATGAGTTCTAGACTACTAGGCTAGGCTGTTGTAGTGAGATACTGTTTCCCGAAACTAAAACCAAGGCTGGGCAGTTGCCTTTGTGACTGCCCCAGCGGGAGGTGGCTGTCTCGGGGCCTGTCACCCTGCCACCCCTTTGTCAACATATTGAGACCTCACAGTGAATCCCTTCCTGTCATTCTCTGTAGGAAGTGTCACAGTAGCTTCATGTCGTGTAAGACAGAAGTCCAAGTCCCTGTCTGCCTGTGACTGTCACCCTGTAGGGTGTGGTCCTGATGCCTTCCTCCTGCCAGCCTGTGCTGGAGAAAGAGGAGGCTGGGGCCTTGCACAGTCAGGTGGAATCATGTATGACCTTCGGGTTGTACAGAAAACACGGCACTTCTGACACTACTGTGTGTGTGTGTGTGTGATTGTTGACGGAGCTATGTGTGTGAACTTGAACTTGGGATTCTTGTAGTTGTGTCCGGGAAGACCTACAGCAAACATAATGGTGTGCACACACACGAATACTATAGGTCGCTCAGCTCCCCATGACTGGTATGCTTCGCCACGCTCTCAGTTCATGATGTCTTTACTTCCAGTGGCGATCAAGGCAGCCAGGAGGGCAGTGCCCTGGCCCGGTGGGCAGCCGACCCTGCCAACACAGCATGGATGGAAAGTAAGTACCACTGACCCAGGGGCCTGGATCCCCGCCCCTGAGCGCCTGTGGTCTTTGACAATAGATGGTGGTGGGTTTCCTTTCCTGGCTGAGATCGGATTGGAAGCTTTAAAATGCTCTCGGTTACTCAAGTGCTAACAAAAGCTTCTGTGGAGAAGCTTCCCCAGACTCTGAAGTGGCCTTTTGCTCTGTGTTGAGGCAGTCACAGCTCTGCACGGAGCACTTACCCCTCCTGCTTCTTCCTGGTACAGACTGGCGTCACTGTATGATGGGGAGGGAGCTAGAGCTCCGACCTGCTGCCTGTCTGCAGCCATTCTCCGTGGAAACACCATCCACGCTTCTTGGATCTCCTCCAGACTGTGTTTGTCGGTGGGGGTGCTCAGGGGTGGCCTACAGGTCTCAGATCCCACAGTTGTTTTTTAAGAAGCCGAGATGTTTTTAGCCAATCATTTTTTGATTTTTTTAAGGAAGTAAGGATTATGCCTTTTATTACCCAGTAGCTCCTAGTTTCTGTGTAACTGTTTTGTATGATTGGCTTAGCGGTCACACCACCTTAGCTGCCTCAACTGTTCAAGTGTCTTCCTGAAAGTTTTGGTTTGGTTTGAACTGTGACTTTGACACAGGTTCTAGGGTGATTGTGGTGGCTCTTTTGGGGCTGCTGCCTCAGAACCATCACAAGAACCCATAAATCTCTTGTTGTATACATGGCGCTCAGGTTTCTTCTGTGTCTGCACCCCGCCCCCCCAACCCAAACAATCAACTGCTTAAAAACAACCCTAGGGCTGACACGACCCAGCCCTGTCTCGGGAGGAGAGCTCTTTACTGTGGCCACAGTTGGTAGGTGCGAGTGGTGTACCAGCTGCCACCACAGCTTCAGAATTGCAGTTTCTGGGCTTGCTCTTCATGGTGATGAGAAGCCATGCTACATGTGGGGGATAGTTCATTTATACTCCGTCTCCCATGGTGTTCAGTACGGTAATACACTGTGGTTGGGTGTGCTTCCACAGAAACGATAACAAATACCTTGGAAAATTAACTTCAAAAGCCTTTAGATGAAGCATCTATCCACATAAGGCATGTAAGCACTTTACATATTCAGATCCGTTTCAATGTCGTTGGTGATCCGATGTGACCATCTTATATAGTGTATTACATTTTTACAACACCCCCCACCCCCATCACACACATTTGTTAAGAAAACTTACCTACAGAACACTCATGTCCCCATAATCCTGGGTGGGAAACCGCCCTGTGCATTTGGTGGATTAGTGGCATGGGTGACTTCTCACCTCCAGGGTGTATCAGTGTAGGTCAGTGGATTCCCCATGGATGTGGCCCCAGTGGATACTCCTTTTATTCCTGAGACTGTGTACCACCTTTGTATTCCGAACCCCACAAGCTTACCCCTGCTCAAAAGAACCATGGAGAGATACGTTGTGAACACAGTGATAGAATGAGTGGGCCTGGGAACTGCGAACTGCCCGTTGGTCCTGTTTCACATCTTTTCTGTTTTGAGATGAAGCTGTAATTCAGAGTGGTTCTTCTGGCTGGGATGCAGTCGGCCACCCCTCTACACTAACCATTGGGATGTTTATAACACCACACTCACTGGTTCTGGCCAGTTTTTAACAGACCTTCCCTTCTTATTGCAGATCCAGAGGAAGCAATTTACGATGACGTTCCAAGGGAGAACTCAGACTCCGAACCAGGTTTGATCTTGTCTGGACCGGAGTTTTAGGTCCAGGGCAAGGAGTTTAGCAGTCTTTGTTTTGGGTGCAAACGTAGCTAGTGCCTGTGCAACCCCCTGGGTCCAGCATGCATGTTTTCTGTCTTGGTGGTTTGGGTGCTTATCTTGTATGGTCTGTTTGAGGACTGGTGTGCTTGCTCACAGCACTTGATGCACAATAGTGAAAGATATGAAAAATAGGAGCAAAGGTTGGAAACATTGAGGCTAAGGCATTCTAGCACACATCTAGGAAGTGATATAAAGGGGGAAGCACAGAAAGTCAGGTTACGGTTCTCTAGATCTAAAGGAAAACATACGCCGTCGGATCATAGCAATACAAGCCTAAAGCAGGGTTCATTCTTGATCTAGAGCCTGGCATATGTAAATGAAACCGCCGAGCACCAGATCGCTGCGAAAATCTTAAAGCAGCAAAGGAAACAGATGAGCCACTGAGAGCTGTGGGGGAGGACGGCAGGCCACTGGGTAGCTGGAAGAGGGAGGCGCCCCTGCGGCTTCCACATCCAGACAAGCACAATCTCTTCAACGTGCCACGGCAGCCAGAAGCTTGGGTTTGTCCTCACAGACTCCAGGGCAAGGATACAGAAGTGGAAGGAAGCACTAGGCAGCAGGAGAGCCATGAGCATGGGCTCTGGCAGACCTGTGGTGAACCACGGGGCACAGTGGAGGCGGCTGACCGTGCTGATGGGCTGACAGGTTGGCTGACCCTCAGAGCTGCGGGGAGCCGGGCCCCTCTGCACTGGCAGGGTAGTGGCTGGCTTTCTTGTTGTTTTTTTGTGGCTTGTGGTTTTGTTTGGCTATGAAAGGGTCAGTGTGTATTTGATGGGCAGCACCTGAGAGCATAGAAGTATGTCATGTAGCTTCTAAACCCGTGAGCAAAACCAATGTGGTCAAAAGCAAGGACTTATAAATTAAGAAGAAAATGACAGATAGCATGAGGAAAGATTGCAGAGTGAGTCCACATATTGACACTTACAGTTAATAGACATTGGACCCAACTGCCTGTAAGGATATAATGTAGAAGCAAACATGTGGGAAGGAAATATGGTGGTGACCAAAATGTGGCCAGTCTAACTAGCAGCCTATTAGGTGTCACACTAGCTGGCATGATTAGCCAGCGTCACCAGTACACACTAGGTTTCCTGCTTTGTGGCGTTATTACAGGGACAGAGTGGCCTCACAGGACAGGCTCCACATGCGTACAGAAAGTCACAATCTGAGCTGTGGCCAGAAACAGGTTCCTTGTGTAACTGGAGTGTGAGATTTTAACAAAGGCCTCGCCACTGTCGCTGGGTGCTGGCTGCAGAATCAATCAATGGCTGTAGCATGCGGCTAGCGTGCCCGGCTTGAAGACAGCGTTGGAGACACAGTTTCCGAGTGTTTTATCAAGTCCATGTAACACTCTAAAATTATGCACTATGCTTCCGAGCAAGCATTAACAAATACCGAAAAAGTATTATGCAGATGTCTTTTGATAAACAGTCTATCCTAGTTAGGGTTTCTTTTGCGGTGATAAAACTATTATGACCCAAAGCAACCTGGGGAGCAAAGGGTTTATTTCAGTTTATAACTCTCGGGTCATCTTCCATCAGTGAGGACAGACAGGACAGGATCCTGGAGCAGGGGTCAGGGAGGGGGGCTGCTTACTGACTTGCTCTCCATGGCTTGCTTGGCCTGCTTTCTTATAGCACCCACAACCACAAACCTAGGGTTGCACTGCCCACAGTGAGCTGGGCCACATCAGTCATCAATCAAGAAAATGACCCAACTGCCAATCTGCTGGGGACATTTTCTTAGTGGAGGTTTCCTCTTCTCAAATGACTCTAGCTTGTGTCAAGCTGACATTAAACTACCACATAGTCCAATAAAATTGATTTTAAAAATCAGCAGAATTTTTAAAAGGATAAAAATAATACAAGTTATTGAGCCCGGTGATATTCAGCTGTCATCCTAGCTACTCTGGAGGCTGAGGAAGAGGATTGTAAGTTCAAGGCCAGCCTGAGCTGTAGAGTGAGTTCAAGGCCTGCCCGACCTACAAGTTCAGGGCATGCTGGGCAATTAGTGCAACTGAATTATAATGAAGGTAAAGGTGTGGGAATCTATAGTGCAGTAGCAGAGCACCATTATAGTATGTTCAAGGCCCTAGGTTCAATTCCCCTCTTTACAATGAATGAATGAATGAATGATTGAATAAATAAATAAGTAAATAAATATTTAGAAATTAAAAACCACTGTACAAAAATAACTGTGCTATTATCTTCCAAACCGTCAAAGATGGAGTGAGACTAAAAATCACAGTGTATTCTTTAAAAACTCTCAGGACAGATTTACAACAGTGAAGCCATTGAGATAATGGCCTGTGTTCAAAATGTGTTGAAAGGTAGTGAGATCCTGCCCAGTTCCTTAGAGGACAGTAGCAGAGGGTGACTAGGGAAAAGTGTGGAACAGAAACCAGAATGCTAAGCAGTATCGAGAAAGCCAAAGCTATTGTCTGACAAGTGGCAGAAACAGACTCAGGGGACGCTGTCGAGAGAGAAGCGGAGTGGGGGAGGACGGGGAAGGAAAGATTGCTCGGTGGAGGTAACTCGGTACCTGTCTGTGAAAATCATAACTTGAGATCAATAAACTACAATAGTTAAGTAAGTGAGATGACAGTTGTCTCGTAAGAATCACTTGTCCCCAAATCGGAAAACATAATCACATCCATAAACGTCCTAAACCAGCTGCTTCCACTCAAATGCAGAGCCCCTGCCCCAGTGTGATAGCCAGGCTGCTAGGCATGGGGTGGGGGGGGTTGGGGGGGGTGGGGGGTGGAGAATGCCCTCCGCTGTGCAGAGTTCCAGGGAGAAGTGGGCCACACTCGTGTCCCAGCTTACATCGCTATTCACTATTTAGAGAGCTGTTTATCGTCCTTAGAGCCTCCATCCGTCAGACGTCAGCTCCGCATCTCTGCTTGCCTTTCTCCCTGCCTATCGCCTGTCTGTCTAATCTTCACATGTTCTATATACAAAGGAAGCTCTCCCTTTGTGGAAAGTTCATGGATGGCCAGCACATTATTTAGAATATTGTCGTGTTATCTGCTGCAGTTGCGCTGGGTCCCTAGGATGCCAGTGCTGAAGTGACATGCCAGAAGCATACGCAGAGCATTTTCAGGTTCCAGTCACTGCCCACGTGGAGGAGGTTCCAAGAACCAGTGCCCTTAGCGACGTCTGCGTTGTCCCGAGCCGTGCTGGGCAGCCTCCGTCTGGACTGTAGGTGAACAGGTAGCTCAGCAGGCTCATGAACTCAGATTTGATCTAATTTCACCGTGGTCTGTGCACGCAGATGAAATGATTTATGATGATGTGGAGAATGGGGATGAAGGTGGAAACAGCTCGCTGGAGTACGGGTGGAGTTCCAGCGAGTTCGAAAGCTACGAGGAGCAAAGTGACCCCGAGTGCAAGAACGGAGTTCCCAGATCCTTCCTGCGCAGCAGCCATAAAAAGCAAGTATGTGCTCAGCCTGTGTGGCGGACCTCTGTCTTCCGCTCTCTCAGGGGCAGGACCGGGAAATGTGTTTTGAGTCACACACTTCACCTGGTTATTTCTCGGACGTCGATGTGTAGTTTGAGGGGCATAGGGTACCACGGAAGCAGTCTTTCATCTCTAAGCACAGAAGGCTCTGGCTGCTACATCCTTGTGATGTCACTTCTGCCATCCTAAACAGGCTCACCACCTGGACGCTAAGAAAGCGGTAAAAGCCGTGTGTTGGCACAAGTGTAATCCCAGCACTTGGGAGGTTGGAGAAGAAGAATTGCTGGGGGTTCAAGGCCAGCCCTGGGTGTACGGTATCAGGACAGCAGAGAAAGACCCTTCCTCAAAAGGCAAGGCTAAAAAGGAGGGAAAATGCCAGTGGTCACTAAATGGATGCACGGGGCAGCTGCAGTCCTTATGCACAGCTGCCTGGGTCCCTTTGGACAGGACAGGCACAGCTCTGCTTTGCCCGGCACGGTCCTGCCAGTAGACAACTGCATGTGAACTGGATGATGTGAAAACAAAAGGCCGAGAAACGATGGTGAACAGTGAGACCCCAGCCTCCTGGATCGTTTTTCCCTAGAGAGAAGTTTTGGGTTTGGGCATAAAACGTCCTAGGTTACAGTCCAGGCAGGACCGTGGGAGCCTTTAAGAGTGAGTATCAGACTGAGGACGTCCCTGGCCCTGGCCACAGCTTGTTGAGGTGAACTCTGTAGTGGGGTGGCTGGCAGGGCCACATACTCTTGTTGGTGGGGTCCCCTATGGCCAGGTATAGAAGGAGGGTTTGTGGGTACCGTGTGTAACTCCTGTTGGTGGCGTTGCCCATGGCAGGGTGTAAGGGTTGATTGACCGCGTGAACAGTCACGGTGGTGTCCGAGCACTTCCTGTGTGAGATTGACAGACAGCCCACATGAGGTCCTCATCTGAGACCCGGTGCCTGCCTTACCTGCCTGCCTTCCTCCAGTGACTCCAGCAGCCAGAAGCTGTGGTCGTATCCACGTTTCTGTGCCACTGTACTTTTGCAAGTTGTCACCAGAGAACTGTCCCTTTCCTCTAACTTATTTCAGCCCCAAGGACCATCAGTAGAGCCCGGTTGCAGTCAGGCTTTCTCCAGGAGCATGGGTCTTTTTTGTGTGATCAGGAGTGCGGTGGGGATCTGTCCAGGGATGGATCTGCAACTGTAGCCAGGGCAGCTAATGAAGAGGTGATAACTGTCTGCATCGAGCTGTATTAGACATTCCCGACCTCATCTGAGGTCCTTAAAAAGTAACCCAGAGTGGGAGCGTCCAGGCTGCCTACGAACCTGTGTTGCAGCAAACACCCAGGCCTGTCCTCTTGATTGACTTGAGAAGATGGCATCCAGTCTGGCAATGCCAGGGCGGCTGTTCTTGCACTCTCCTGTCAGGCCTTCTGAAATGCCAGCTCAGCAGCCTCTTCTGGCTAGTGGAAGCACTAGAGATGCTTGGGAAATGGCCTGTGAGTTTGGAGCAGTAAGGAAGGAATGCAGAGCCCACACCTCCTGCCGGGAGGATGGGGGCTGTGGACAGGGGTCCTGGGGGGTGGGGTGGGGTGGGGCGTAAGCCTGCCCAACACAGAAGTGCAAGGAGAAGAACAGGCTTTCTAGATCTAAGGTGTCCGTGTTTTAAAACGTACCAGAGTATAAAACTGAGTTGTTGAAGTGGTATCCAGTTTCTGTTAAACACGATTTAAAGTGTGCTTGTCCTGGTGGACATGAGACATCACCCCCAGAGGAGAAGCGGCTGGCTGTGTGTGTTTGCGATGGTGGTGACTGTAGAAGGGTGGTTCGCTACACCCCAGCCAACACCCAGTCAGGGTGTCATGTTAGAAAGACAGGAGGCTGTCTTCCCCACAGTAACTGTCCCCCACCCCCCCCAGCACGATCCTGAATACCAGGTTCCTCCCATGGATGCTGACACAGAATAGCCTTAAGTGTATTTTGCCTGTGTGAATCCTTGTCTCCTCGAGATGTCACGGACTGATCTTCCATAGGTCTTTCTGTACATTTATTGGTTCTGCTCTTCCCTGGGGCCTCTGCAGCCCACTGGTGGAAGGAGCATGTATCCTTCCTGCATGCCTCGCTCATCCGTGCGTTCACCTCAGGTCAGCAGAGCCGGCTGTGGCCACCAGCCGGAAGGTGCCTGCCGCAGGATAGCCTCTGGGGACCCACAGAGCCTGTTCTGAAAAGCATGTCTCTTTGTGCCACAGCTCTCTCATGACCTAAACCGCTTTAAGGCGCACTGTGAGGAAAAGATGAGAGGCCTGGTGGCCAGTACGGTGGGAGCCGTGGAGGTGCCGCAGGCAAAGCACAGGCAGGAGCGGAAGGTAGTGTGGCTCCTCCTTACCCTCTGCAATGAGCATGTGGTCCAGAGCAGACCATGCTGTGCACAAGGTAGACGCCATGTGCAGCTCGGCCAGAACAGTAGTTCTCAAAGCATGGCCCAGGGCTCCCGGGTCACGTGGGCATTTCCTTAATGTCACCAAGGGCCATCCTTAACGCTCTCCAAACTCGATCTCTCACAAGAGAAGGGAGGAAGTTTCTAGGAGCTTGCAATGTGTGATAATCATTACAGATGGAGTGTGGAGTCAGCAGTGTCTGGGAGATTCCCCAGCATACAAAATAAATACCAATTTTGTTTTGGAAAATAAAATCATTTCTCATAATTATGTCATTTAATGGAAATGCAATAGATTTACTATCTTTTAAATAAATATCAATATAACATTTAACATTGTTACCAATTTTAACTTTACTGCTGTTGCTCTAGATTAATAAAATATAAGTGAAAGCTGTAGGGCATTCCGTGGTCTTTAAGAGCCAAATGACGTAAAGCAAGTGCCTAGCAAGCTCAAGGCCCTGGACTCCATTTCTAGCACCGCTCAAAAACACAGAAATGACTGTGACATTTAAGGGGCTCCTAGGCCAGAAGTTTGAGAACTGCTGGCTTTGCGTGTCTTAGTCCTTTGAGACGTGTTTTAAAAGGGCACTGTCAAGTAACCTTCCCCGACTCCCCACCCCCTTGGTCCTGTGAGGTTTATTCATGTGTTAGATGAGGTTTCACTAAAACTAGATGTGCTTGGAGCCAGCTCCGGGCAGGTGGTGGTGGCTCCACTCCTCAGCATTTACACACTAGGCTTTCTGAAGCAGAGCAGCCTCCCCAAGAGAGTCACATCACCGTTTGGCCAGCATCCAGTTGGTTCCCTGCAGGGCAGTGAGAGGGCTGAGGCAGATCCATGAAATAGCTAGCTCCAGGATTTTCCTGGGAGCCACGGGCTCTCTGCTAGTTGGGGTAGCATGCCGCACGAAGTCAGCTCAGCCCAGCTTAGGGATGTATGTGTGCTGCTGAGTGACAGGTCCGGAGATGTGAGCAAGAGCTAGGAGCATGAAAAGTAAGAGCCCCGCCTTCAGGCTGAGCCTGGGGCGAGTCTCCTTACCTCCCAGAATTGAATCTTGTCTGCCTAACATGGAGGTGTGCTTTTGGGGTCTGAAGGGCCCCTAGTCTGCTTTCCTCTGATTACTCTGATGTGGTCAAGGGGGGCTGAGGTGCAGCTGCCCATGGGTGGGGTCAGGAGGAGCAGGGCCTAGAAAGGTACCTGCCGTGAGCTAAAAGAGCTAGCCATTGACATACCAACAGGTTATGGTCATGGATGGTCATGGACTGAGGGACGCAGGAATTAGGATGGGGACAAGAGTCACTATAATTTTTACTACTACGGGAAAGAATGGTTATAAAAGGGATGGAAATCCGAGTTGGGTGCTGGGTTGGAAGTGTAGATCAGGGGTTAATTATAGCTGTGTTGAGTGGTTGTTGACTAGAAAGCAGCAGTTTCATCATTGGGAAGTAGGGGACTTTAGTGTAGACTCTCCCAAGGACTGCCAGTAAGGACTCCTGTCCCCTGGCAAGGTGAAGTGGTCAAGAGCAGGTAGCAGAGGGCATGAGCTGCGGGCTTAGTTGCCATGGCAGCCTGCTGAGAGGTAAAGCAGACTTGCCAAGAGGTTGGTGTGAGGGATGCTGGCTTGTTTCTTCACCGGCCTCTTGGGTTTTCTCTGAAAGGACATTCAGTGTCTACTGCCAATACCTTTAGTCCCAGCTGTTTAAAGAGTAAGAAAGGAGATGCCAGCATGTGCCAAGGCCACTCTTGGGCACCTGTGGCCCAAATTTGAATGTTAAGTCACAGCCCTGGCTGGAGGAAACCAGATCCAGTGAACTCAACCCGCAGGGGTTGTTGTCTTTCTGCTTTATGTCCCAACAGAGGGATTGGCTGTCTTCTTCCCACCTGGGCCAGTCTCAGCCTACTCTCTGTCCCTGACTCTTTCTTGCCCCTCCCACCAACTGGGTGTAGACCTGGGACTTGTCAGGAAGGACTCCTGTAGAGAACATCCAAAAGCTTAATTGAAGTGAGCATGCAATTAACTCTTCTGACCTTAGATTAGGGGCATGTGACTGCCTGCCACTTACAAAGCTCCCTGTGTTTGGAAGTTACTGCAATAAAAACAACAATAACAACAACAACAAAAAAACCTTTGATGTAGCAGGAAGGTTTTTGAACCATGTCAAGGAAGGGCTCTTCTTTAACAATAACA
>CABHPQ010122942.1:0-11246 GCA_902168405.1 Peromyscus aztecus
AAAACAAAACAAACAAACAAGCAAACAAAAAGCAGATCAGATAAAATGCACTTTGTAAGCTATTAAGCACTACTACTATTTGCTCAAGGTAACAAATACTTATTGGCTATCGCTCATGTCCCAGTGCAATGCTTGCAGATAAAGCAGTATTACACTGTCTCAGTCTCAATGGGCACTCTAACGGGAGACAGTATGCAAACCACACAGGCATCCGTTCCAAGTGACACAGAATAGAGATGGAATTGCAAGCGACTTAGTCTAAGGAATGTAGGTCAGAAAGATTATATCCCTCAGCCAAAAATGGTCAGTAGGCAGTGGCCAGCATAGGAGACTGGGGTCTGCATTCTAGGAAGAGGAACAAATAGAGAAGCACAGAAGTACAAGGACTTCAGAGAGCAGCAAGTTAACTGATGTGACGACAGCGTAAGTTCCATGGGAGAAACTATCTAGACAAGTGGGTGAGAACCAGGTAAAGTCGGCTCTGAATCATGACAGAGAGGCATATCATCCTATGATCAGAGATCAATGGAGACAACTGGGAAGCACTCTAGGAATTTGGAGCAGCAAATACAAATAAGCTTCCGGTAGTTGTCCTCGCTCCACCCTGCCTCTCTTGTCTTTCTTTGTTCTGATACTACAAAACTGCAAAACAAAACAAAACAAAGACATGTTACTTGTCTTCAAGACTGTTATGGTTAGATTTAATGCTCAACTTGATACAACCTAGATTCACCTAAAGAGTCTCAGTGAAGGACTGCCTAGATCAGGTTAGCCTATAGGCATGCCTGGGGGCATTGTTCCTAATTGGGTTAATTGAGATGGGAAGACCAGTCCTGAATGTGGGCAGACCACTTGTGGGCTGGGTCCTGAACTGTGGAAGAGTAAGCGTGTGTGCATTTACTTCTCTGCTCTCCACTGTGGCTACAACGTGACTAGCTGTTTCAAGTTCCTGCCTGGCTTCCCACAATGATGGACGTGACCTAGAATTGTAGCCAGATAAACCCTTTTTCCCTTAAAGTTGTTCTGTCAAATTATGTTATCACAACAATGGAAATGAAACTAGAACAACCTGAAAGATACAACCTGAAAGAACAACCTGAAAGATACAACCTGAAAACAAAAACTGCAATCTAGCACAGAGAGTCAGAATAAGGTATATGCATTCTGTAACCGAAGTACAAAGGAATACAAGGAGACTCACAAAGGGAAGGGCGGTTGATTCTACATGGGAGGGTCAGGAAAACAATTATTAAAGGATATTAAGTTGACAGGCAAAACAGCCAGAGGGAGACCAGAGCCAAGACAGACAGGTAAAACAGCAAGAGCCTTAGGTAGGAGAGGGATTTGGCACTATGGGGGATAAGAAAAGTAGGCTGTGCTCCCAGCCTCACGCTCCACTCTCCACTCGAAGTTACTGGCTGCTGAGGAAGGGCTGCTTTCTTCAGTAGCAGCCACTGAGAAGTTGAGAACCCGAACCAAACTTACTGGTTCTCTCCCCTTTTCCCCCCCCCCCCCAAAGGCAGAAGCCAGGGCCAGTTTTGCAGGTTAAGGAATATGTGCTATAAACTGAGGTCTAAAATTTCAGTTTGTTTATTTTTAGTAGTGTGACTTTGAACAAGCTGCACACCCTCTCTAAACCTCATTTTCCTCACTGATAAAATAAGGTTATTAATAGAACATTCAGCACAGTCAGTGAAAGACTGTGAGCTAATTCACAGGAGGGACTTACTATAAAACATCTAACTTATTGGAAGGCATCAATAAACTACAAATACTAATGTCACAATCAGGGTTATTATTGGCCACTTTGTTAGGAAACTATTATGGAGGGCAAGGCAAGAAATGAAGAAGCCCTGAACAATGAACAAAAGTGGAGAACACAGAATCAAGTCCCCTTTCTGAGCTGAATTGATTAGATTTGGTAACAAGGGACAGATTACAATTGGCAGTCCTGAATAAATATGATTCTAAGTTCCTGACCTGGACAACATGCAAAGTATTTAGCTACTTGAGATGTGTCAAATACAGGATACACCTGGGTGACAGGCAGATGAATCTGTCAAGTCAACCTCAGAAAGGCACATCTTGGGCTTGAGGTAAAATGTGGGAAAGGCTCTTTTTCTCAGGTCTTGGGTTGGAAAATCACCCTCACTGAAGCTGTCACTGGGGCAGTCAGTGCTCCTGAGGAGCTGCACTGGATTTATGTAAGCACTGTTGGTCCCGTTTCCTGCACAACTGAGAAAAGAGAAGCCATCAGCCCAGTGTCAGCCTGTGCCTCTAGAGCCATGCGGCCCACAGATGTGCCTCACCACGTGAGGGAAAGCCTCCGTGACTTACACACAAGCCAAGAGAGACGAGTGCAGGGCACGCAGAAACAGACACGGAGGAGAGGAAACGAGGCCTCATCAAAAGAGAAAAGAGTTGTGTGGTAACTTGTCTTCACAAAGTCCAGCTGCATCTAGATGCTGGATTCTGCAGAATCACCCTGGGTCTACTTCTGCTGTGCTTCTTTGTATTTCAGCAAGCAGACAACCACCATGACTAAAAGAAACAAGACTGCTAAAGGACACAGAACAAGACAAGAACATGGTCAAGGGCAGAACCCTGGGAACATCAACACTGAAGAGGGAAACAAAGTAAAAAAGCTAGTGAAAGAGGCCGAAAAGGGATGAGGATGTAGCTCAGTGTCAGAGTGCTTGCCTAGCAGGCACAAAGCCCTGGGCTCCCTCCTCAGACCACACAAAGCACCACAAGAGGTAGAGGCAGAAGGAGCAGGAGTTCAAAGTCACCCTCAACTATACAGATGAGACTAGTCTGTCTCAGAGAGAAAGACAAAGGTGTGGGGCGGGGGAGACAGAAAACACAACATTCATAGACGGAAAAATAATCAAGGGAGAAGCAGTATTTCTACAAGTCAACAGAAGAGAGGGTGTCAAGGAACAGACTACTGTGTTAAGTACAAAAGAGAAATCAAGCAACAGGAAGAGAAAACCAGGTCACTGGATGTGGCAATTAAGAGACTGCTGCTATAATCAAACAGAGACAGAGACAGAGGCAGGCGGATCTCAAATTCAGGGGAAGCCTGGGTTACAAGTGAGGCCTGTCTCAAAAGAAGGGATGAGGAAAAGCAAGACGGCTCAGCAAGCAAAGATTCTCACCACCAAGCCAAGGCCTGAGATTCTGGAGTTTCACATGGTGGAGAGAGAGAACCAACTCCTGCAAGCTGTTCTCTGACCACCAGAAATGCACCATGGTACACACTCACAATCACACAACTACTGTGTGTACAACTCCGCAAGTTGCCTTCTGACCTCCACACATGCACCATGGTAAATACTCACAAGCACCCACCTGTACACACACACACACACACACCCAAACGTATTTTAAATAAGTGGATCAATCACTCAGCCACTGGTGATTCTTCCCAGAGCAGCAGTAATTATTAGAGCATGCAAACTTTGCTTGGATCTGACTGCCACAGGTGAACCTTATGAGAGTCTTAACCATGCTTCTGCTTTGATCCTTTGCATGTTTGTGTATGTGTGGTATGTATTTGTGTGTATGCATGTTAAATGCATGTGGGGGCCACATGTGAGGAAGGAGAACATGAATGCACATGTATGTGCATGTGTATGAAGGCCAAAAGTTGATAGCAGGTGTCTTCGTCAATCACTCCCCACTTTTTAGTCACTGAACTAAGGCAGGTTCCTCAATGAACCTGGATCTCACCAGTTCCAACTGGTCTAACGGAACCAGGGACTACCTGCTTTTGCCTCCTGAGTGCTAGGATTACAAATGCCATCACTGGACAGAGCTCCCTGTGCCTCTTGATTTTAATAAAATTGATATAAAACTCCATCAGCTGGGGCTGGAGATGTAGCTCAATGGCCTGGGCAACACAGGGAGCCCTTGTCTGAAAATAACAGCAAAAAAAAGCAGGTAGAGCACTTGCCTAAAAAGCAAGGCCCTGGGTTAAACCTCTAGTACTATGAATAATGATGATGGGGTGGTGAAGGGGTTTATAAAACAACTTCTTTTTTAAAAGTTAGATTCATTATTTATTTATTCTATGTGTATGAGTATGTATGTTTGTGCTCCATGTGTATGCCTATTGCCTTCAAGGTCAGAGAGAGCATCAGAGAGAGCATTAGAAACTCTGGAACTGGATTAATGGGTGGTTGTGAGACTCCATGTGGCTGCAGGATACCAAACCTAGGTCCTCCGGAGGAGTAATAAGTGTAGATAACCTCTGGGCCAACTCTCCAGCCCTATAAAATAACTTTAAAAGTTAGAAGTTGTGTTCTCAGAATCTTAGGAACCATCACCTGGTATTGTCAACCTTACTCTGATGAGATAGTACGGTGACACTGTTGGTTCCACATTTATAATATATAGAGGACTTGGGAGACGGCTCAGCAGTTAAAGTGTTTATCACACAAGCATGGAGCCTGGAATTCAGATACCCACATAAATGCTGGGTGTGTCTGATGGCCTGTCTGCAATTATAGCCTCAGAAGGCAGACACAGGGGACCCTCAAGGCAAGCTGCCTAGCAAGACTAGCTGTATCAATGAGCTCTGCCTCGATGACTAAATTGGAAGATCAATCGAGAAGGATTTCTGACATGGAGCCCTGGTTTCCCGTGTATAAGACCCCACACACGTCACACACACGCATGAAGAGTAAGAAAAGCTAGGGAAACAGGCAAGAATCTTACCTTCATCAAGTGCTTGTTGACCCACTTGGTGAATGTTTTCTTTTGAACCCGGTCCCGCTCATCTGCAAAGGAAACACAGAAGGGGTGCTGACTGAGTGCTTTGCAGGCAGTTAGTTCCCACACCTCTGCCCTGTCCACATCCCAGTTTCTCTAGAACCAATATAAAAGGTTGACTTTAGGTGTAGAACTACAGGACACTGGCTTCTTGTTAGGAAGGTCTGGCTCACTCAAACATCTTTTTTTCCTTTTTTGATTATGACCAATTTGCCACTGTGCAGATTGCACAGAATCATATGTCTCAAAAATTTCATTGTGGCAATGTCTCCTCAGCACAATAATTTGAATAGAGCAGGGGACAGGATGATCGCTCTCCCGCATCCTTCACAAGTCCCAACAGGCTAAAGTTGTAAACAGTAGCAAGAGAAGTGTGGGAAGGCTCAGGGTGTAGCACAGACACTACAGTCACTCAATCTCTCTCCCCCTGCATCACTCTGCCCCAACACTGCTGCCTCCTCTCATGTCCAGTTTCCTCGCCAGCCACTGACATCAAGCCCCCCCACAATGCCACCCAGGTTAGCTTCCCTGCACATCTCTCCCCTCTCCCTTCCCCTAAATCTTACAAAGACAAACTCCTCCTCTTTCTCACAACCCACCGCAGACCTCTTTAACAGAAACATCCATTCTGTCAATACTTGACAATGGCTATCCCACACACAATCAGTCCAGTGAAAGATTCACCTGGGGCAATTCCCCAGAGCCAGTTCCAGAAAACTGCGTGGCCAGCCCTGATTCTTTTCTGTTTATCTGAAGGCTGTACCCTCTATACAGCACTCTAATCAAAAATCCTCATTGGGTGACCTCGAGCAAAATACATCAGATACATGTATGAAAATATAATGAAACTCATCTTTTTATGATGAATATGCTAATAATTATTTTTAAATTTTTATTACATTCTACAGAGAGAAAGAGAGAAAGAGAGAGAGAGAGAGAGAGAGAGAGAGAGAGAGAGAGAGAGAGAACGCCATGATCCGTGTATCTTCCAAGTCAAAGAACAACCTGAGAGTAATTTCTTTCCTTCTTATCTATGGGTGCCAGGGACTGAACTCAGGGTGTCAGATTTGGCAGCAAACACCCTTTCCCACTCAACTATCTGTCAGTCTCTAATAAGGATTTTTAAAGGAAAACCAAAATAAAACCATAAAACAAATCATCCTTACCGTCACTGACCGTTCCCTGCTGCCCCCCACTGCCACATGGCAGCTCTCACTTCATCTCTTCTAGAGACTACAGTCTCATTTCTATGTCCATGTATATATAGGTAGATATATATGGATATATAGACATAGATAGATGGATGGATGGATGGATGGATGGATGGATGGATGGATGGATGTCAGCTTGAGTGTTGGCTGTGTATCTGAGCCTACCTGGCTCCACTGAACTGCCTCAGCAATTCACCTCCCGCCACTGGCCCAGATAACTGAGATAGCTCTAGTCCTACCCTCATCAGCTGACCTAACACCTTTGTCCCACATCCGGAGTGAGGCCACACTCTGAGCCCCAGTCCTCCAAATAGATGTAGCAGTCATCTTTGTCAATACATGTCAATCATACAGGCTGGGCATGTAACTCAGTTGATGGAGTACTTGCACAAAGTCCTGTATAAACGGGCATGGTGGTGCACGCCTGTAACTGTAGCCCTTGGGATGTGGAAACAGAAAGACTGGTCAGAAGTTCAAGATCATTTCTGGCTACATAATGAGTTAAGAGTCCAGCCTGGGATACAGCAGACCTTTTCTCAAACAGAAAAAGCAAAATACCTCATACCCCCTAATTATTCTTTTCTGTGGGGAGGGGCGTGCTAGGGATTAAACCCAGAGTCTCATGCATGCTAGGTGCTCTACCACTGAATTATGCCCCCAGTCTTCCCATCAATTATTATTGCTCTTCAGTTACTCTTATTCTACCTCATTCATGAAGAATTCAAAGTTTAGCCCTCTCCCGTGCGCAATCTCTTTTCCCATGACTTTGTCTTCACATCTTTCTTAGATTGAATTGTTTCCAGCTTCACAAGGAATAAGTCTCTCCCTTTGATACAGCACAGAATTAAGATACAGACCTCCCAAGTTACTCCTTCTAACACGGATGCACAGCACTCTGGAGCTAGAAGAGCATCCGTCATCTCACAAAGTGACACAGCAACTTAAGCTCCTTGAGTACGGTGCCACGTCTGCTTCTGCACAAATTCTACCTATTGGCTTTACTTGGAACTGTGGGAAATTTATTTTGTCAGGTCTCATGTGGTTTTAACTTAATAGAGTCATGCAAATATTTGAAGCCAGGATTCTTATTAGACTTGTTCACTGTGTGCCAACTCTTCTAGTTCTTTTTTGGAGGCTGATTTGGTCCAACTTCATCATCCTTTTCAGTCCCATCATGTGAAGACTGATCAGAACCAGCTTGCCGCTATTCTCTCATCATGACACTCATGCTATTTATTCTCCCTCTGTAGTATGTTATTTCTCTTCCCACCACTGCAAGTAACAGTACTTCCTTAAAACACAACTTACTTGTTCACTCTCTTACTGTCTGCATAAAGCTTCATTAAGCATCTAATTCCAAGGTCCTTCAGCTCTGGTAGTAAAAATGCCAATAACCAGGGCTGGAGAGACAGCTCAGTGGTTAAGAGCACTTGTTGCCCTTGGGTTTGATTCCCAGCACCCACACGGTGGTTCCATAACTCCAGTACCAGGGGATCTGATGCCCTTTTCGTAAGGCACCAGGGACCAAGTGGTGCACAGACATACACACAGGCAAAACACTCATAGATATAAAATAAAAATTAAAAATCTAAATAACTTTGGCATAATTTCATAAGTGCTATACAGGTAAGTAAGCACAGAGTATTGAAACACAAGTGGTTTTGCCCAGTTTCTTAAACTATTTTTTTTACTTGCAACTCTCTTCCAAGAAATTTTTATATGACCCCAGAAATACAGATACACAAAGTAGGTATAGCAATAATACATTTACTGATAACAAATGATTAATATTATTTTAAAACAATCCTTCGGCATACACACAGTTTTATTTGTTAAACATGAAAGCAGCATTGCATGCTACTCAGAGAGGTGTCTTTGTTTACTTTCACAGACAGAAATACCTGATACTACAGAGCACACAACATCTTGACTCGGAGTGGAATGATAGTTTTATAGTCATCAATGCAAAGAGAACTGGTAAACATACAGTACAGGATAGCAGTATGTTTAGAGCCATTTCAGAAATTATTAGAAATCCTGTCCTGAAAATTTATTGAATGATGTTTCTTTTTTAAAGAAATTAAATTTTCTTTAAAATTCAAATAGCAGTTGGGGCTGGAGAGAGGAACACCACTGCTCTTCCAGAGGACCCAGGTTCAATTCTCAGCACCCACACAGTGGCTCACAACCGTCTGGAACTCAAAAAGCAAATATTCTAGGGCCGGGACGACGGCTCACTGGGTCAAGGCACTTGCCAGCAAGCCTGATGGCCGGAGTCTGAGCCCTAAGACCCACAGGGTAGAAAGAGAGAGCCAACTCCTGCTGTTCTCCTGTTGTTAGAATGTTTAACAACAGCAAACATTTTCAAATCATATTCTAGCTGGGCATGTATTCCTGTAATTCCAACACATGGGTATTAGAAACTGGAAGATCAGGAGTCCAAGGTCATTGTAGGCTATATGGTGGATTCAAGGCCAGCCTAGGCTATAAGATTCTGTTTTAAAAATTCAAATAAATTAAAAGAATAAAATCAAACATTCTAATACAATACAAAGATATACCAATTTAATACATACTGAGGAATGGTGGTAGAAAAACACTGCCTTTATTTTCCATAATCAATCCATTATGTTTCTATCAGAACAGAAAATCTGTATGTAAAGTAAAACACTGTGATTGGTAACATACACTAAGCTGAGCTGAGGTGTTTTTGGCAGCAGGTGTTGGCATTCATGGTGTGTGGCATACACAGTGCAGAGTTTCTGTGGTGTGTGTTCAGAACCAAGGCTGTGGTAAAGTCACGTGATGCAATAAAGAGGTAGCACTGCCAGAAACTTTAGATTCATCAGTTTGATTTTTAACTGATTTTTTTTTTTTTTTTTTTTTTGTCCACTGTGGTCTCAAAAACTCTTTTTGTGTGTTGCCAAATTTTCCTCAATCACCTAAGGGGTCCCAACCCACCATTTACCAAGCTGGACTCAGCCTGAGTAGGGCGGGAAACAGCTGGACAGTGCCTGGTCTTGGGGATGTGAGTCTCACTAACCCTAGAAAACAAGTATGGCTGAGGGATTCGCTCCATGTAGGAGGGAGGAGACGTGAAAGGGAGGACCACAAGTGACAGCCGGGATGAAAACAAGGCCCCGTGGCTGACAAGCTGCTCCCTCAAGTCACAGCTAACGTGAACTCGTCGTCCATGACGAGCTGCAGAGTGAGTGACGGCTGAGAGGACATTGACTAGGTAGCGGTGAGCTTGAAACTGAAGAAGGAATGGGGCTGCAGAGATGGCGTGACGGTTCGGAGCACGTGCGGCTCTTGTGGACACCAGGATTTAGTTCCCAGCACTCACATGACAGCTCAAAGCCACCGTGACTCTAGTTCCAGGGGATCTAGACCTCTCCTAACCTCCTTAGGCAAGAGGTACACGCATGGTGCACATATGTACACGCAGGCAGAACACTTATACACACATAAAATACGTATTTCTTTAAAAAAAAAAAAAAAAAACCTGAAAGGATGGCCTGGCCCAAATTGAGACCTTTCATGACAAGCTTAAGCGCCCACCCCCTGTACTTTATAGATAAAGACAGATGAGCAGAAGACTTTAAATGCATAGGAAAACAGTCTGTGGGGCTTCCGCGTTTGAGAGCCTTTCCTGACAGTTCCCATCAGTCTCTTTATCTTCCCAGTTATTATCAGCTTACTCTGCTGATCACTCCATCAACAGTCATCTAACTAGAGTTCTCAGCTTTCCACATGCTTCCCCTTATATCACCAGGTAGGTACATTCTTTGAAGATGGAGACCATGCTTTAGCCACCCCTCCCCTCAAACGCCTAACAAAAGCTTTAACTAATAAGACCTAAAACAGCAAAACAAAAACTTACATGACTGGCCAATACATGATTATATGACTAGTTAAAGCAACAAGAGCTAGGTATAGTGGGCACCCCACGCGAGATCAAGGCCTACTGAGTCTATGTAAGCCCAAGTTCATCCATAAACTCCTCGAACTTCAATAAGGACCCGTATCCACACTGGGCCATACAGCTGCAATGGGGAAATTAGAGCTAGCAAAACTGAACACTGCACTTCCACTCACACCAGACAAATTTGCTGCACTACATTAGTTACTTCCAAAGACCAACAACAGTCTGATTCTAATTGTAAATATGCTCACTCTGTAGACACACATTTTCTGTTGTTTGCTTTTCAGAATTTCTTTTTAAAAATTATCCTTTTAGAGCAGGGTATGGTGGCGCACACCTGTAACTCTAGCACTAAGGAGGTGAGGCAGGATGATTATGAGTTCAAGGCCTGCCGGGACTAGAGAGAGACTGAAAAATGAACACAACAAAACATTTGCTGTGTTACTATCACAGGTCAACTAATCCACAGATAGAGAGAAAAAAAAAGTCAACGAAATTCCTTTTAACCTAATCAGTATTTTTAAGGAGTGAGATTTTTTATTTTATTTTATTTTATTTTTTTAAGGCAGGGTCTCATGGAGCCCTCCCTGGCTGGCCTTAAACTCCTGATCCTCCTACCTCCATCTCCCAGGTGCTGGAAATACAGGAACGCACCAACACACTCAGCTTCCCTCTTAAATTCTCTGTGGTAAAAGACATGGTCAAGCATTCCCTTACCTTCCTCCAACTCCCAAGATAGAGTATCACTAGATAGCTCGGGCTAGCCTGGAACAGGCAATCCTGCTTCAGCCTCCGGGTGTGCAGCACACCGGGCTCCCTCCTCTTTTTCAGTCTACACCGTGAAGCTGAGGACCCACTCTACCCAGTGTCCTCCTCGGCTTGCTCCTTCTCTTCTGCCCACTGTTTCCTGTTCACTCAGGGTCAGTCCTCTTTTTCCTTTACTCTATGGTTTCATAAAGTCTCCACGGCCTGAAGACTCCACTGATAAATTTGGAGAAAGTGTTCATAAACTACTTAAAATTATATGCAAAAATGTTGGTGTTATATGAAGGGGGGGGAATACATAGCTTTTCAAAACAAAATTACAAATATCTGTCATTTACAATGTCCCAGAATTATTTAATCTATTCCACTGGTCTTAACTGTAACCTATATACTGGTAATTCCCAAATCTCTATCTTCAGCTCAGGCCTTTAATCCAAACACAATTCTCATATTTAAATCACCTCCTAGCATTTTGTTTCACGCTCATCTGAAATTCAACTTGTGTAAAACTAAATTCTTGAGCTGGGTATACAGCTGAGTGGCAGAGTGTGTGTTTGTTATGGATGAGGCTC
>CABHPQ010122943.1:0-13713 GCA_902168405.1 Peromyscus aztecus
AAAGATTTATTTATTTATTTATTTATTTATTTATTTATTTATTATGTATACGGTCTTCTATCTGCATGTACCCCTGCCCGCCAGAAGAGGGCACCAGATCTCATTACAGATGGTTGTGAGCCACCATGTGGTTGCCGGGAACTGAACTCAAGAGCTCTCTGGAAGAACAGCCAGTGCTGTTAATCTCTGAGCCATCTCCAGCCCCTCTAATGTTCTTAATAGGTAAGGAAGTAATTTTGTCAGAAGCTTGGCGATTACAGGCATAAAGGAGAAAAATGAACACATCTGAAGAATTGAAGGTGACAGTTCAAACAAAAGCAAATCTTTCCATTATCTTAACAACATCAGAAAAACCAGAATGAATCCTTAAAGTCAGTTAAACTGTAGATGTGTTTGACTAAAGGGTATTTTTAAAAGAAAGCTGTGAAGGTGTGTTTGGTTTTATTTTTTAAACCATGAATACCAGGTTTCATGTGGGTTCACTGTGTATGCAGATGCCTAAACTGTTCTAATTAACACATATACACACACAGCTGGAAACTTTGAAAACAAAAGCAGAGTCCCAAAACAGGAGGAAAACGTATTCTGCTCTTCAAATAATAATAATAATATAAGTGGCCTTAGGTCTAGATTCTTTAACATAAAGCAGTGATTTTTGTTTTTTGGATGAGCCATAAAAATTCATACCAAAGACAAAGGTTTACCTAAGAGATTTCCCATGAAAAAATAGCCCAGCAGGAGAAAAATACAGTAAATAATCTCCAAACATTTTTTCCAGTGATAAACAGGATCGTCTGTAGCTATAGACGGAGGGAGAAAGCAGAAGTCAGCCCCAAGATGTCATTTCCTCTCTGAGAAGAAAGTAATAGAAGGAAAACCTCAAAACAGACACGTGGGCTTAGAGAGGTCCGGGCAGTTAGGTGCCTGCTGCGCAACATGAAGACTTGAGTTCGGATCCCCAGCACCCACAGAAAAGCTGGGCACAGCAGCTCCCAGTGCTTGGAAGGAGAGAGGTAGGTTCCTGGTGCTCGCTGTCCACCTGTCTAGGCAAATCCATGAGCTCTGGGTCCAATAAGAGACTCTTTCAAAACATGAGGTGGACCTCATCAAAGAAGCCTCTTTATACAGTGGACTAAGGTTAATAGTGACTAAGTTGTCGGAGTGCAGAGAAGAAGTAACCGCAGAGTGTGCAGCGCTAAGTGGGATATCTAGATATACACCCTTTCCTCCTACCAAGGTTCAGAAGTGGTGTGTGTGTGTGTATGTGTGTGTGTGTGTGTGTGTAATGAGCGTAAGAGCAGAGGTCCGGGAAGATGGCTTTGAAAATATGTCTTCTAGGACATGACCCGGGCCCTTGCTCATTAACTCCAACCACAGTAGCCGTGGTTGCTGCCACAAGATCAAGCCAATCAACTCTCTAACATGGAGAATGAAGAGCTACGCTAGGCCCCACCCTTCGCTGAGTGGCTACTGGCAGTCGATGGCCAGTGGAGAGGGAAAGTCAGTCTTCTTCAGTACTGTGGCCCGTGGTTGGATGCTCATGGCCAGGTGGACGCTGCCCCATACCCATGTGCGTAATTGGACTAATTGGACTCAGAGAGAAAGAAGAAAAAGAAGGGGGAGGAAGGATGACGACATGATGGAGCTGGGAGGTGACATGGAATTGTTGAGGGGAGGTCGGGGAGAAGTTGGAGCTGGGAAGTTGGCATGGGAGGATATGATCTAACTACATGTAATCATCCACAACATTGCCAAAGAATAAATTCTTAAAGCATTTAAAGAAGAGGATAATTGAGGGAGACACCTGATATTGACCTTTGGTTTGTACGTGTACATGAGTATGTATGCACGTGCACACACACACACACACACACACGCATAACATATATACATACCAGAGAGAGACAGAGACAGAGACAAAGACAGAACATGTGAGCAAAATATAAGGAACCTTATAGTTTGGATATGAAGTATCTCCCAACGTGTTCATATGCTGAAGTCTTAGACCTGTAGACCCAGCCATTGAGATGTGGCTGAATCCTGAGAGCCCTGACTTCAGTAATGGATGGCATCATAATCTGATGGCATCGTTGATGAAGGAGGGACTATTTGACAGCATGACTTTGAAGCTCTTGTTCCCTGGTGGCATTCTTATATTTTCGGTGTGAGTCTGTCTCTCTCTGTCTCTCTGTCTCTGTCTCTCCTCTTCCCACCCCTCCCCCTTCCTTGCTGTCGCTGTAAGCTGAGCATCTCTACCCCATCACCAGGACTCTCTGTCGTGATGTTTTATCTCTCCATGGGAACCAGCCAACCACAGACTGAAACCAAAAGTGATCTTTCTCCTGTAAACAGTTCCTCTCGGGTTATCTGTCACAGCGATGCAAGGTCTGACTCCCCCAAGCCATGTGACAGCCAAGACAGACATTCACCTATAGTCTCCTATTGTGGGATATTCTGACCTCACTCTGACACTCCCGAGACTGACAATAAAGTTTACTTTGAATTAGAGGGCGGAACTAGCTATTAGATGACCAAAATTAGCCATAGAGGTTTTGGAGGACTGAGGACATACAGAGAGACACAGGAGGTAGTAGGGTGGGACTGAGGGGGGCGGGTCACTGGTCGCTTCTCTGCTGCTTCTCTGGTCATTCAGGTTCTTAACCCATATCGGACTCCTGAGTTTTTATTGATAAAGAATAATTAGATAAACAACACTTCAGTCTCCTTTTATTAGGTCAGAACAACCACATTCGGTTGCCACAGGAAACTGCCCTTTCATTCCATAGGAAAGGTCTACAGCTCTGGACAGCTAGGACCTGGAACCATGTCTTTATTTCAAAGAACACATTCTTGTGTTATGCCAAGCACCACAGAGATCCCTTGATGTATCATTGTTATCTGAATCTTTTTAAAGTGACCATTACTTTTGGATAAGCCACTTTCTGAGGCAAGAAAAATAATAGCCAATGTACAAAGTCTCAGAGAAAGAATCACAAAATGGTCCCAAATGTCTTGCCTGCCAGCTGGTTCTGTTATGACCAAGTTCCACAGGACTCCCAGCCTTCCTTGGTAATCACCATGAATAAGATGTCTACGGAAAAGCTAAGCGCTCACAGGAGAAACAAGCAGCCCTTTTAAAATGTCCTACCGCAAGCACACGGAAAACAGCCCAGTTCTTTTCCATTCATTTAACCTTAACCAGACGAGAATTTTAGCTATTCAGAGACTGGCCAGTAACAAAAAAGTCAGGAGGCTGGAGAAGTGGCTCAGTGGTTAAGAGCACTGGCTGCTCTTCCAGAGGATTCGGGTTCAATTCCCAGCACCCACGGGGTAGTTCACAACTGTCTGTAACTTCAGTTCCAGGGAACCCGGCACCCTCACAGAGACAGACAAAACACCAATGCACATAAAATAAAAATAAATAAATTATTTAAAACAGAGAGAGAGAGAGAGAGAGAGAGAGAGAGAGAGAGCGCAACGAATTCAAATTGGTTTAAACTCTCAAAAATATCTCCACATAGGTATATTTTTTTCCTTCTGGGTGAATTCCTATTTGCTCCCACTCAGCATACCCTTGAAGCATTTCCCCCTAAACATCTTTGATCTTGGAATCCCTACGCCACTCTGCAGCAAAGAACCAGCTCAAGCAGACTTGAGCTGCTCAGATTCCCAAACTGGACTCTGACTGGTTTGAGGCAGGGGTTAACAACCTCTGAGCCCTTGGAACATCCTTATAAATAAGACTGCCCTGCTTTTCTAACATCTTGGGGGACACTGGAACATGAATGCTGACAATGTGCTTCACATATGTATTAGTTACTTCTATCATTGTGATAAAGCTCCATATCCAAGACAATTTATAGAAAGAAGGGTTTATTTGGGATTATAGTTCCAGAGGGATAAGAGCATCACCATATGACAGGGAGCCATGGCGGGAGGCTGCAGGCATGGCGGGGCAGCTTGGAGCAGCAAGCTAAGAGCTCACATCTTGGACTGCAAGCATGAAGCAGAGAGCAAGCAGGGAGTAGGGTGAAGTTTTTTGGTTTTTCGAGACAGGGTTTCTCTGTGTAGCTTTGCGCCTTTCCTGGATCTCGCTCTGTAGCCCAGGCCGGTCTCGAACTCACAAAGATCCGCCTGGCTCTGACTCCCAAGTGCTGGGATTAAAGGTGTGTGCCACCACCTCCTGGCTAGGGTGAGGTCTTAATGCCCCGATGTCCACTGCCAGTGACACACTTCCTCCAGCAAAACCACACCCCCTAAGCCTCCACAAACAGCCCCACCAACTGGAAGCCAAGTGTTCAAATACACGAGCCTACAGGCGAGTATTCTCACTCCAATCACTATCAAGGTAAATATCCATTGCTGTTCCCCCAGGGTCTCAGGCCACACTGTACTAGTGTGACTCTGGCAGGGGACAGAGAGATGGTGGAAGCTAGCACCTTAGTAACTAAAATCAGTCACACATCTACAACACCGATCCCCACTAAGACTCCTGCACACCAAGCTTTGTGGGTTTGGGGGCTGGCACTGCTTTGTAAATCTTGCCCATGCATCATTGACGGGAGGAGTGAACACATCTCTGTATGACTTCACTGGAAGAAAGTGACTGGAAACTTGGACCTGGATGCTCCTGAACACTGCCTAGGATGCCCTTTTCTCTTGCGGATTTTAAACGTGTTTATAACCCTGTATATAACCATAACCATGAGTGTGAAATGTTTTTTCAGGGTCCTGCAAAAAATTCATTGAGCTGGGTGGTAGTGGCGCATGCCTTTAATCCCAGCACTCGGGAGGCAGAGCCAGGCAGATCTCTGTGAGTTCAAAACCAGCCTGGTCTACGGAGCGAGTTCCAGGACAAGCACCAAAACTACTCAGAGAAACCCTGTCTCGAAAAAAAAACAAAAACAAAAAACAAACAAAAAAATTCATTGAACTCAAGGGTGGTTCGGGGAAACACCCACGGCTCCCAGTGCTATTGATTTTATTATTATTATCCTCTCCATACGGAAGCAGCACAAACCCACACTAGGGCTAATAGTACTTCCACCTCCACCATCCACTGTGGGCTGGCTGCACGCCAGGCACTCTCCTAAACTCAGCTTCTAGCTTCACAATATCTAACTTGGACTCCGAAACGCTAGGAAATGTTTCAAGTACTTTACTCCTAGCCACCTACTCAGTTTCTACAAAACTCTAAGAAGGAGACTGTACCCCATTTTCCAGAGAGAAAGCTGAAGCCAAGCAGTAACCTGAAGGCCGACTGAACCTGGCAGTTGGGCTCCAGGGTCCGCGTTCTTGAACCCCTCTGCTATAAACCTCTGTGTCCTCCAGAGGCGCTCAGCTGTCAATATTGGTCCCACGTTATAAGTGGCAAACCTGATATGCAAAACAGTTTTCCAGCCCCCCCCCCCCAAATGGTAGCTGTTGGATCTTAAGGATCTTTTTTTTTTTTTTTCTTTTTTAAATTTAATGTGCATTGGTGTTTTGCCATGGGTGTTGGGTCCCTTGGAACTGGAATTACAGAGAGTTGTGAGCTGCCATGTGGTTACTGGGAATTGAACCCGGGTCCTCTGGAAGAGAAGTCAGTGCTCTTAGCCCCTGAGCCATCTTTCTAGCCCTAGCTGTTGGATCTTAAACACAGTTGAAACCTTACATCTGTTCCCACGGCAGAGAAACAAGAATTCCATCTTCACTTCTTTTTGACTGTACAGACTTCTTGCCAACCTTTGGTCTCACACTCCTCCTGTCTCTTTCCCACTGTGGCTGGGAAGAGGGAGGGAGGGGAGGAGGAGGAGGAGACTGAGTTTTCATGCAGTTGTGTGTAAATTGGGGCAACTGTTCTCTAAGAACACTGGAGAAGAACTGAGGTTGAATGAGCCTCGACATCTGCCTCGACCACAACTGGAGGGGAGCGTCTACACTGGTGTCGCGTTGGCCTTTCTCGTGTCGGAGCCCATCTTCACTTTCTCCCGTCTTGGTGGACTCAATGGGGCATTTTCATAACATAAACTCACTTATTTTTCTAAGCAAGGGTCATTATAGGACATAAAAAGATTAAGTTCTGAACAAGGTCAATTTGACTTATGGAATTGGTATGTTTTATGTATATCTATTTACTAAACCAATGAAGAGAATTTAGACTAGCATTCTTCACAAACTAGCAGGGCAAGAATAGCTAAAACCAAAATGAACAGCAATGCCACATGTCAGCATCCTCGGCATTTAGAATTCTCATCCACCGCAGGTAGGGATGCAATCTGACACATTCACTTTAGAAAACTCTGCGCCCCGGCGGGTGGTGGTGGCGCACATCTTTAATCCCAGCACTCTGGAGGCAGAGGCAGGTGGATCTCTGTGGGTTTGAGGCCAGCATGGTCTACAGAGTGAGTTCCAGGACAACCAGGGCTATTACACAGAGAAACCCCATCTCAAAAACCAAAAAGAAAAAGAAAAGAAAGCTCTTTGCTGATCCTTACTAAAGAAACTACTTGTCAACTGGCAAACTAGAATTCCAAAGTATAACAAAGAAAAGTAGGAACACATATCCATACGCAAATCATCAATGGCGGCCAAATCACAGAAAAAGAGAGCTAGATGTTGAATGTCTCCTGAGAGGAGTGTGAAATATCACCCAAGAGGCAGTACTGGAAAAGAGAGGAAGAAGGAAAGGAGACAAAAGTGGAGAAATAAAATGTTTAGATTTAGCTACATTTGACAGTAAATGATGACACAGAAGAGCATGTTGAATAGCACCATGAGGAGGTGTAAGCAAAATTCAGAATGCAGAAAGCTTGAGAGGAAAAAACTAAACCAATGTCTTCAACAAATATTGAAGCAAAAGAAAGAGAAAAAGATTATACAAACTGAGGTCTAAGACTCAAGTGAAATGTGTCAATCTACTTCTGATGCCAATGTGAATGAGTCAATCATTTAAAACAAGGAAAATAGCATATATATGTGCTGCCATATATAAATATATATGAAATAAAAACAGGTACTCAAATAAATACAGTGTGAACACACACTTGTCACACTAACTAAAAAGCAGAGAACTGAAATGTCCATCAATAGGTGAATAAACAAAAAGTTATATATATACATATGTGTGTGTGTGTATCCACAAAATGGATGATCAAAATTACCCTACTAAATAAAATAAGCCAGACACGAAGATCACATATTATATGAATAGTTCTATAAGAAATATCCAATCTAGGTGTGATGACAGACACCTGTAATCCCCACACTGAGAAGGCCGAGGCAGGAATATTACAAGTTTAAGGCCAGCCTGGCTCACAGACCTTGCCTTTCTATCCAGAGTGGGTAAATTCATGGAGACAGAAAGCAGTCTGTTACTGCCAGGACTTGAGGGGAGAGGAGAGCGACACTAAATGCTTCATGGCAACATGTTTCCTTGTGAAAATGATGGGGATAATATGGAGTTAAACAGATGCTGATTCTGTAATATTGTGACTGATCTGTTTTAGAATAATTAATTTTATATTATATGAACTTCAACCCAATTAAAAAACAATAACATGGGGCTAGAGAGATGGTTCAGCACTTAATAGATCATACTGTTTTTCCAGAAGATTCAAGTTCAGTTTCCAGCACCCATAACTGCCTGTAACTCAAGCTCTAACAGGAACCAATACCTCTGTTCTCCATGAGCACCAGAATTCACAGGCTCTCTCCTCTCCTCCCTCCCTCCTCTCTCTCCTCTCTCCTCTCCTCTCTCTCTCTCTCTCTCTCTCTCTCTCTCTCTCTCTCTCTCTCTCACACACACACACACACACACACACACACATTTAAAATAAAATAAATATTAAAAAAAACAAAACCAGAAGCAATTATGAGATGTTTGGGAGAATTTTGAATGGTTTCTAGTTCTCTGATATATCGAGGAATTGTTGCTAATATTTTTGGAATGGCTATGGTACTGTGAGTGGGATTTTTAAGTATTTTAGATTAGTTGCTTTGATTTCACTCAACTTTACTCTTGAGTACAACTGAATGACATCTGGTATTTGCTTCAAAATAACCCATGTAGGGTCGAGGGGAGGGAACAAGGGACTCGTGATAAGACAAGCCACAAGTGAGCCAACTCCCGAGAGCCTGCTCTACAGTCTCCCTACTCTTAGATGTGGTTGAAGTTTGTGTAATAAACTTTTAAGATTTCCTTTCAAATATAAACAAGAAATCAAGGGGTAGGTTGGGTTGTACAGCCACTCTAGCAATCTGCTGCGTAAAGTCAAGTCTAGGCTCTAGCCTGAAGCGACAGGTCTAAGCGCAGGATGACCGCTGGACAGTGCATTTCGTAGAATTCTGTGTTGAAGATTTTGGAAACTGTTAGTATGAGCAGCTGTGATAAAGAGTTTTTCACAAAACGAGAAGCTGTGGATTTGAGATTATTGAAGAACTTTAAGGATGGGTGTACCCATCCACTTTACTGCTCTCAAGGCTAGGAAAAGGCTAAGTGACTTACCAATCATCATCTCAAGAACCAAAGTAGAATTTAAAAAAAATGAATGAAAATATAGAAAATACTAAATTCTGTTTTTGTTTTGTTTTGCTTTTCATGACAGGGTTTCTCTGTGTAGCCCTGGCTATCCCGGAACTCACTCTGTAGACCAGGCCGGCCTTGAACTCACAGAGATCTGCCTGCCTCTGCCCACCAGGTACTGGGATTAAAGGTGTGTGCCACACTGCCCAGCAAAATAATCTTTCGTAATGCCACAATTCAAGCAAACTTCTAGTTTCCTCTCGGACTACTTTTAAACTCATGGATTTGACCTTTCTTACCCATAAATATTAATATATGAAATATACAATTTTGTGTGTATTTTCCTAATATAATTCTAAGCACTTTATTAATTTTCAGGAAAATGATTTGAAATAGTTGTTTAACAGTTCATGGCCTTAAGTTTACTAATCATTCTTTTACAACATGGAATTCATATCATTTTCAGCTCTTTATTGCTATACATAAAGCTGATATGAACATATTTATATATAAAACTTAATTGTAGTTGGGATTTCTATTAAAAGTCATATTTGATTTTCTAAGAAAAAAATAATAAAATATTTTAATCAAAGTCAGTTTTTTTTCCCTCTTGGAAAATCAGCAAAGGAACAAAATTGAGGTCAAATTTTCCATTCTATGGATTGAGCTTCTGAACAGTCAAAATGATGAGATATTTCGGGAGGTTAACCGCTATCCTATTTTGAGCCAAACAACCTTTATATGCAGAGAGACAGGTAAAGACGAAACGATCCCCTACCTGTTGAAAAGCCTTTTCTGCTTGACGTTCGGCATCGATAACTTGTCTCTCCAACTGTTGCATCTGTAGGTGAGGGAGGGTAGAAAATACATGAACATTTATATTTGCTTTTGGGAAAAGACTTTAAATCTCACCAAGTCATCAGTTCTTAAAAATGAATGAAGTAGTCCATTGGATATGAATTACAATGAACACATTAAAAGGCCCTTGATGTTTAAAAATTGATGAAAAGTCAAAACTCTTGGTGCTTTTAATACATTGTAGTCCATCCATTAGTGCATATCTTGGTAACTTTCTAAGGGTTGTTTGGTAGTTCATAGCATTGGTACTGTTCATGTTTTCATTCTTCAGCATGGAACTTCACATACCATAGGGATGTTCATCAACAGATTAGAAATCACTGGTCAATGCATATTAAGAACAACCAAAAGTAAGAAATTCAGCATTTTGGTCAAAAGCCATGATGAACTCAGGGACATGTATATTTTCACAAACTCCTTGGATGGTATATTTACATCAGAGCTGAGGCATCTTACAGACTGATGGAAGGCTATAAGAGACTGCTTAAACACAAATACCAAAATAAATACAGAAAGCACAGTGTTAAAGGATCCAGTGGTAATTAAGGGATGTGTGCTAGGTGTTGAATATACAGCCACAGGGTGAAATTCGAGTCTTTTTCTCTAAAGCCTGGACCAAGTTTAGAGGCTTGTGATTGGATCTGTGCTATCACTCATGGTAAACTTCCAACTCTCTAATACCCCCCAGGGCCATCCCGGATGATAAAAGAGAGAGAGAGAGAGAGAGAGAGAGAGAGAGAGAGAGAGAGAGAGAGAGAGAGAGAGAGAGATATGCCCAAACTCTGTGAAGATCTGTTCAACACTCAAAGAGATCCAAGGGGGCCCAGATGAGGAAAGTGTACAGATTTGTCTTTCAGAAGTATGGTAACTACAGATGCTACCTTCTTGCACACCCCCACTACTCTGTCGTTGAAAATTTAAAATATCTTTTGCTGTCAAGGGATGCAGCTCAGCTCTTTCATGTGGGCTACACCATAATATCTGGAGACCTCCAATAATAGATGGCTGTGGAAGGAGGAATTGTCTTAAGTAGAGAGTCGATGAAGAGGCTCAGTGCGCTTCTCAGGAACCATGAATAGTGTAAAGATCAAGATGTAATTTAGAATTCATCCTTCGATAAGTAGCTGGTCGTCTGCCTGAAATATGTGGGTGTTGTTGGGTTAAATGCAGAGGATTATGAAGGAAAAAATATGTTTAACACAAAGCCCATTGGGCACCTCTTTCAAGAGGCAATGCCTATAACTCACATCAAGTAATAAAAGGCTGCTGTTCACATATAGCCATCATGTTTAATGGACTTACTCCCCCAATTAGAAGGTAATGGTGGCATTTGAGCATTTTGGTTTTTTTTGTTTGTTTTTTTGTTTGTTTTTTTTTAATGCTTTGCTGGGCCTTTTTGCCTCCAAATGATTTTTGTACCTTGAAAAAATGGGAGCTGGTGTATAATACCACTGCACCTTTGAAGGATCGCTTGAAATGTGGCAAGTCCAATGTAAGATGTAGCATAAGCAACAAATACATACTTCATTCAAATAACATCCATTGTTAGAAAACATTGTAAAAAATGTAAGGTATCTCCAAATAAATTTTATATTAACTCCATGTTGAAATACTTGAGAAATGCTGCATTAAATAAAATATACCGTGACAATTTATTTCAGCTCTTTCTCACTTTATTCATGTACCCATCAGTAAAATTCAAATGACATAGGTAGTTCATATTACAGTTCTATGCATAAAAAAGGTATGGAATATCTGTTGTCGTCGCATGTAGTAGTTTAAGGATCCAAACGACAGCACTTTCTAAAAGGCAGTATGTTACAGGGATTGGGATTTATCAGACATTTTAAATATTTGGACATGTTTATAGATACATCCCAAGTGCATCCTCTAGACCTTAGATCATCTTTAACTTGTGAAAATGTTTCAAACATTTAATGAGCTTAAACGCATTTTACTGAGTTTAACTAGGCATACACTCTGCAGAAGCAATTGGACAGGCATGTTTCTCTTGGATATCTCTGGAAGTTTCCTTACCAAAACACTTAGTCTACTACCAGAGCCATGGCAAGTTCCACTGAACTCTGCTGACAGTTGACATCTCTACACTACCTGCAATCCATTTTCAGAGGAATTTTTGTACCCTGTGGCCTTAATCCATCTTTCTAAAGGTATTGATTAGATTTCAAGGAGAAATAAATTCACAAAACCTTGTTAATCAAATTTTGCCAGCAAAAAAGAAAAGAAAGAAAGAAAGAAAATTTTCTGTAGAGACCTATAAATATAGTGTATGATTTTTTTCCTTGAGAGATGATATTTGGCTTCTGTGCTAGGTAGATGCTGAGTGGGTATTGCCATGTAAGTGTAAAGACCTGAGTTCAGGTCCACAATATCCATATAAAGCTGGGCACAGTCCTCCTATGGTGAGGTGGGAGGCAGATATGAGAATCTCCATAAGCTCATGGGCTGGCTAGCCTGGTATACCCTGAAGTGAACATGGACTCTGCCTCAAACAAGATGGGAGACAGGGACTGACACCCCCATCCAACCACTATAGCACGCGCGCGCGCACACACACACACACACACACACACACACACACACACACATCACACATCCATACCATACCCACAAAGATTTATTTAAAAGTATTTGCTTTCTAGTGATAACAGGAAGGGCAGAATCCAGTTTCTATTATTATATACCCAGTACAAGTCTTCACACATAGTAGATATTGAGTCTTATAAATTATTGATGAAATGACAAAGATCTGTAAGTATCATGTGTATTTCAAGAATGGCTGTGATAGCTAATTCTGATTGTTAACCTGGCTAGATTAAGAAATGCCTAGGATAACAGTAAAGCACACTTGTGTCTGTGAAGTTATTTCCAGAGATGGTCAGATCATAAAGCCTCTGACCTAATGAACAGATTAAGCCTCTGATGGCTTCATAATTACCATGGCATTATTGGGAGCTGGTAAAAGGTAGATGGAGGAAGTTGGCCTGGCTGGAGGAGGTAGGTCACTGTGGGATGGGGTAAGTCCTGGAAGACCGTATCTTCCCTGGGTTCCTTCCTACATTCCTTTCCTATGCTTCCTGACCACCATATAAGAGACTTTGCTGGTCAACATTGTCGCCCCATGAGGGACAGAAACCTCTGACACTGAACTAAACTAGACCCTCCTTTGACCGGTTCTCTCACGAACTTTGTCACAATGGTAAGAATAATAACCGACAGTATTATTTTTACCACTGCCAAATAATCTTTTTCTGTTCCTGTGGCGCTACATTGTAAGTGTTGGAAGGAATAATTCATGTGTAACATGGTTCATGATACAACACCTTGCACATGCCAGTTCATCGGTTAAAAAAAAAATCTAAAGACTTAGGAGTTAACAGTAACCTTGCAAAAAATTTTTTTGCCCATTGTAAAAGAACATTACACACATACATATGCTCCCTTTCTAGAAGGGTATTACACACGTGCACACACTCCCTTACACACAAACACACAGCGTTTTAGAGTACTTCGATATATAAGTAGGCAAAACTTGTTGCTAGGCATGAGAAGATATATGTACGTATCATTAAATACAAGGGATTTTTAAAGCCATAGTTTCACGGGTCACTTTTGTTCTTTTTATTTAAACACAAAAATGGCCCATAAGACATTCAGGGAAACGTAGAAAGGAAAGGGAGAAGTCCTGAATTTGGAAGCAAGGTCTAAATTAGTACCCAAATTCCAAAATTTATGAGTGGTGTATGGATAGGGGATTTCTTTACCCCAGCGGGTCTCCATTCCTTTTTCTGTGAGAGAGATCACCCTTACTCTAGTCTATTTGTATCCAAATTAAGTAGTAAGACATCTAGCATAATATTGAGTATATTAATAGGTCTTCAACTTTTACACAGAACATTTTATAGCAGTATATTTCTACCATACATGTGTATTGCTTTTATGAATACTGTAAGTTGGGATGGTTTAGTTTCAAATGAGCAAACTACATTTAAGAGGTCTGGGTTTTAGTTCTTACTTTATCAATAATTTGTCACCAAGTTCTGTAGTAACTATGCATAAGATGGGGGATAATAAAGCCTTCTCTACTACAAAATGTGAGACTAAAAATAAGAAGAGGTAAACACGATAGGGAAAGGGTTTAGGTATTTCAGTAATTCAAAACACGGTGACAACATTTGTAGCATATAATTTGAATGACAAAAATGAAAGTGTCAGGCTTGAGGGGATAGCTCAATGACAGAACTTTTATCTAGTACACATAGGCCCTAAGTTTAACCTCCAGTAACACACACACACACACACACACACACACACACACACACACACACACA
>CABHPQ010122943.1:13723-32639 GCA_902168405.1 Peromyscus aztecus
ACACACACACACACACACACACACACACACACACACACACACACACACCATGGGAAGAGGGCCAGAGTAGGAAGAAAGAGATCCACCTAAAAACAAAGGGATTTTTGTAAATAAATAAATAGTAACACATTCACACAGTTAGATACCATATAGTCATTATAAATATGCATAGATGGATGAAATATCATATGTGGGATTTGTTTAAATATAACTCTGGGAGCTATAGATCAGTGTACAGATGGATGGATGGATTGGCCCTGAGTTGATAAGCATTAAATCTAGATGATACATACATGAGGGCACACTTCCATGTGTTAAAAAAAACTCTCCAATAAGAACTTTTAAATACATATGTGAAAAGATATCGATATACTTAAAGACAAAGCAGGGGCTGAGGGTGGAGCTCTGTAGTAGAGTGATCAGCTAGCATGCAAAAGGTTTGGGTTTGATTCCCAGCCACACACAAAAAAGAGGCAAATGTAAATTATACATGGAATGATATGTAAACGATATGTTAGCAGGAAAGTTTGTCTTTAAAAAAGTAGTGAATATTTTATTTATAGGACAATCTTGTATATTTGTTTTCATGGGATGAGATACACACACACACACACACACACACACACACACACACACACACACACACCAAGGAGCTGTCTAGCTGTCTCTATATCATAGAATTGTGGGTCACATATGTGTAAAGTAATGGGGAGAGTTAATTCCATTTAAAAAGAGTATAATGGGAGAGTAAAAAGTATAGTACACTGGAAACAACAGTCAATTGTAATGGTTGTTAATAGTCAAAGGTAATTTCACTTCTTCAGATAAAGTAGATGAGTAAAAAGATGCTAAAATACTTTGTGGGATTGAAGCATAAAAGAATAATGCACATAGGAACCAGGACTAAGAGGAGCAGCCACTCAGTAGATGGGGCCCATGGGATGATGCCACTGATTATTAAGAGGTCACAGTGGTCTTTGTGAGATCACACAGTGAGATGGCTATTTACAGTCAAGAGCCTGAGCAAACTAAACTAACCAGTTATGAAGAGCAAAGCAAACTCTAGAGCCAATAAAAGGGAAAAGTTGATGATGATTACAGGAGAGATGGAAAAGGAAAAATAATAAAGCCGAGAACTGTTCATTAAGAAAACAATACAGTTGATAAATTCCTGGTGGACTGATAAAGCAACAATATAAAAAAAAAAAAAACCACAAATGATCAATGTCAGGAGTTCAAAGAGGGCCCCAAAACACACTCGCAGAAACTTGGGGGGAAATAACAGAACATCATGAGCAATGACAGCTGAGCAGCTTGAAGGAAACATATAATCTCTTTTAAAGACGTAAAATAGAAAAGATTATTCAAAGACAAATATTACCTTAATGGCCTTGAATCTAAGAAATGCATCATACCATTTAAAACTTTACAAAAGGAAAATTCCAAGACTCCCTAGCTTTGCTAGTAAATCCAACTAAAAATGTGTGTAAGAATGACTACACACTCAAAAGAAAAAAAAAGCTCTTCCAAGATGATAATGCCTCCCAGTACACTTTACAAGGCCAGTTATGGTCACAAGCAAAGATCAGACTAATATCCTCATGAGTACAATGTCCAGAAATAGTTAATAAAAGTACCAATAGGCCGGGTGGTGGTGGCACACGGCTTTAATCCCAGCACTCGGGAGGCAGAGCCAGGCGGATCTCTGTGAGTTTGAGGCCATCCTGGGCTACAGAGTGAGTTCCAGGAAAGGCTCCAAAGCTACACAGAGAAACCCTGTCTCAAAAAAAGTACCAATAGATCAAATCCAAATATAAACAATGACATTAGTGTTTTTGACTGTCCTGGTACGAGCGAGGGGCAGACAGTATAGAAATGGCCTCTAGAACTTAGAATGTGGAAAGGAAACTGTGGGATGCAGGAAGTTTCTCATCCTTATTTAGTTTGGTGGTATATTTCTACCATATGTATATCAATCTAAGCCCCCCCCCCAATTTAAACACCAAATATTCAATCAAATTCTGATGCATACAAAGAAAACATGAAGAAAGCCAGCTAATATATGAGAGAATAAATAAAAAAATAAAATAAAATCAATGTTCATAAGACCAATTTAGCCCCCAAGGTAAACACTGGAATATTGTGTGAGGAATCTCAGACTATGTTTTAGGGTAGTCGGAGATTAAGTAGGTATAGAATCTATTATTAGAAGGACAAGAATTTTTAAAAGAAGTAGGGAGAAATGAAATAAGAATAAATGAGTAGGAAAATAATTCCAAATTCAGTCGACAGTCAGCAGCCAGCTTTCATATGGCCCTCAAAGGTCCTCACCTTGTGGTAGTCTAGTCCCTTCCTTCACCGCATGGGGCTAACCTTTGTGACGACAGGTTACTGTGGAATGATGGGATGTGACTTCTGAGACTATGTCACAAAAGACTCCGTGTCTTCCACCTTGAACTCCCTTGGACCACTTTCTCTGTTCTCAGGTGGCCCTGCTGAGGAGTCTCCATGCTTAGCAGCTGAGGCTTCCCACCAACACTAACTTTCTAACAACCATCTGAGTGAACTATTTTGGAAGTGGACACCCTCCAGCTCCCGTCAACCATCAGCTCACTGCACCCTAGGCCAACATGCTGACTCAGCCACACCAGAGGGATGTGCTAATCGACTCCCACAGCTCCTAACACTTAGAAACTGCAAGATAATAAATGCCCATGGTGTTTCTAAAGTTTGGGGTCATCTGTTAACACAAAATAAATAAGTAAAAGCAGACGTAGCAAACTATTTTGAGACCAGAAGAAGAGAAAGCATGCAACATAAAAAAAAAGTGAGTTCAATGTACAAGAGGGTAAAAAAAGAAACGACCAAATTACACATGCAGATGGGGCTTCAGAGTAGTATGGGGCAACAGAAGAAGCTGAGCGAGGAAGAAGTGAGTCACTAACAGAAGGGACACGCTGACATGCGACAGCCATGCCTTGCACCACACATCATCATTTTAAAACTGCATGTTTTATTGTTTTTTAAGTGAAATGAAAATTCAAGACAATAGTCCACAGAAAGTTTAAGAAATAATGAGGAGCCGAATACAAAGTTCATTGTTCACGAGGAAGAAAGTGAACCTGAATTACTTTAAGTTACATAAGATAGTTCATACTGTGTATGTGTGTGAAACTTTTAAAAGTAGAAACAGCAGTAGGTATTGGAGAAAGAAGACGATTTAGTGACTGACTTTACATTTTTAAAACACATAAGATCAACTGTCACCTGACATACCCAAGCCACTCTGCCTACTTTCAATGCCATGGACATAGAATACATTTAGGGACTGACTTCCCAGGAGATGACCTTCAGACAATGACCTTCAGAGTAGACTAGACGAGGAAACTTAAAGATGAAGAGAAATTGAGTTTCTCAACAGACAGAACAGGTTTGTGTTCAGAAGCTGGTCCAGGTGCTCCTGTCTCATTGTACCATCTCCTTTAACACTGGCCGATGGTCGAATGACTCCATCAGAACACCATATGTCTGCTGTGGCTGGACCTGAAGAGATCTGCAGCTTGGACCTGGTTGTAGAATCCTGGATCGCCATGGGAAAAGATGCAGCTACCTTTCTACAGAGAACAAGAGGGAGATGGCGTACCTGGGACAGTGTGTAGTTTAAGTTTTCCTGCCTGGCCCATGGTCAGGATAAATCTCTTTCACCTGCCAGTCCCACAGCCGCTCAGACCCAACCAAGTAAACACAGAGACTTATATTGCTTACAAACTGTATGGCCGTGGCAGGCTTCTTGCTAACTGTCCTTATAGCTTAAATTAATCCATTTCCATAAATCTATACCTTGCCACATGGCTCGTGGCTTACCGGCATCTTTACATGCTGCTTGTCCTGGTGGCGGCTGGCAGTGACTCCCTCCACCTTCCTGTTCTTTTTATTCTCTCTGTTAGTCCCGCCTATACTCCTGCCTAGCCACTGGCCAATCAGTGTTTTATTAGCAACACATTTGCCGTACAGGACATCCCACAGCAACAGTGTCTGGTTATTCCTTCACTCTCAGCAAAGGTCAGGTATGTCTATCTTGAGCATCCCAGACTCAGCTGCCATGTCAGTATCCTTGCTGATCCCCAGCTCTAGTGCATCTGTCAACTGAATGCTGTTACACGAGTGACCCCATTAAATGCAAACGCAGTCTAAGGATGACCAATAGAACCATGGATAAATGATTGTTCCTTTAAAGTCACTGCAACTTTTTTTTTTTTTGGGGGGGGGGGGTCAAAAACGGGTTTTTTCTGTGTTGTTTTGGCACCTCTCCTGGAACTCAACTCTATAGACCAGGCAGGCCTCGAACTCACAGAGATCCGCCTGCCTCTGCCTCCCTAGTACTGGGATTAAAGGCGTGTGTCACCGCTGCCCGGCCTACTGCAATCTTTTTTAATTGATAAAAATTACATTTACAAAACTGGAAAGATGGCTCAGTGGTTAAGCGCATACTGCTCTTCCAGAGGAGTCGATGTGATTCCTAACACCCCTGTCAGGTGGTTCTCAACTTTCTGTAACTCTAGCTCCAAGGGGATATGAATCCTCTGGCCTCAGAGGGACCTGTACTCATAAGAACTACCTACACAGACACAGACACAGACACAGACACACACACACACACACACACACACACACACACACACACTATAGAATGCCCAGATTGATAAAGCCACTAAGTTTAGAAATAGGTTTTTTTTCCCCTTCCGTTTCCTGCAGCAGTGGATAACTAAAACCCATGGTTATTCTACCGAGTAGTCCAGACCAGAGATCGGTAAAGGTGACACCTGAGTCCTGTGGTACTTTGATAACCTCTGGTCATCAATCCAATGAAAGCTGCTCTCATCCTGACATGCAGCTTCTTGGAATGCTATTTTCTCTCAGCCCTCAGTTCTTACATGTGGTGTAGAGAAACTGGTATCCCAGCTTCAAGTACAATCATGAAAATCACCAAGCTTTTCCCAACCCTCCATTCCATAAAACTGTACACACATGGGCCCTAAAAATGTATTAAAAAGAGCTGCATTGCTATTCCCCACTCTTTTTGAACATTCTTATTTAAAAATGTTCTCATCCAATTCATTTTCATCATGACCTCTCCCCTCCCCGACTCCTCCCACATCCTAACAACCTCCCCACTCAACCAACTTTGTGTTCTCAAATAACCAACCACCGAAACAACAAAGATCAAAATGAACAAGCAAAAGACCCAGAAGACAAAAAAGGCCAAAATGAAACAGAAAGTCCACAAAAAAAAAAAAAGTAGAATTCATTTTGTGTTGGCCAACTATTGCTGGGCATGGGGCCTGCCCTGAAGTGTCGTTGATAGACCCAGTAACTGGAAAAACCTTATTTTTCCTTTGGGTATCAATTGCAAATAGCTTTTTGGTTAGGGGTGAGACCCGCATGTCTACACTCCTCTCAAACAAATGGTTTTTTTGTTGTTGGTGGTGGTTTTTTTTTTTTTTAGTTTAAAAATGTCAATTTAAATCATTAGGATACATTCCAGACTAAATATATGACAAACTATTGATGATTCAATGGCAGGTTAATGTCAAAAAAGTTTTTTTTTAAGAAGAATTTTATTATTTATTTATTATGTGTATCTGTGTGAGTTTATATGCACCACATGCATGTAGATGTCCACAGAGGCCAGAGGGTGTTGGATCCCATGGAACTGGAGTTACAAGAGGCTATGAGCTGCCTCATGTGGGTGCTGGGAAGCAAACCAGAATCCTCTGCCAGATGAGCACTAAGTGCTCTTGACCACAGAATCATCTCTCCAGCCCGGAAGAGTTTTCTTGAGAGATTGAGAGATAATCTGTACTTTTTTCTTTTCATGCAAATGCTGAGGAGATGACTGGGTGAGTGAAGGCTTGGCATACAAGGGTGAGGACCTAAGTTCAGATCCCTAGCACCCACGTAAAAGCTGGGTGTGTCTGTGGACATCTGTAACTTGAGCACCTGGAGAGGCAGAGACAGGAGGCTTCCTAGACTTTGTTGGCCGGACAGTAACAGAACTGGTGGGTTCCAGGTTAAAAGAAGACGCCAGTTCAAAACAAAGCAAAACAAAGATGTAAGTAAGGTGATAAAGAAACCTGATGGTGATCTCTGTCATCCACATGCAAGTGAGTGAGCGCATACCACACACACACACACACACACACACACACACAGAGTCTGCTTTTGCAAAGTCATGATAGCTCAGTGAGTTGCTGTGGGTGAATTATTCTCTGAAATAAAGGTCTTCAGTTGTATTACTCATCTTAGCCAATCGTGGTTCTACCAAATCCTATTCCACCCCACCCCCACCCCACCACAACCTTTCAAAGCCAGTGGTTTTGTGGTAACACTGGAAAAACGACTAGTTCTCCCGAGGACAAGACAGGACAGCTGAAGTCTTGCTCGCGGCCTGGCAGCTCTCCATCCTATGGTTTTGAATTGGTTTAAACGTTTAGCATCTTCTCACTTCCAACAGCGTTACCTAAGAGCTACACTTTGTTCTGGAAATACATTCAGTTCCTGGAGAGTGCTTTCTGGCAGACAAGTGGCTGAGGACCATCCTAATGGTTTCAGCAGCTCTTCCGGTCCTTCCTACTGCTCTGGATCCCTTCTCCTTGCCTCACCAACCTCCCTAGCGTGTTGCTCTACTACACCAGGTTCAATTTCATCATCAACCAACTACCAGAAGTCTCCCTGCCACACTCCAGTTCCTCAGTTTTTATGCTGGTAGTTGTTGGAGTTTAATTAAGGAGTTGAGTTTTAAGTGATGTTACTGTCCAGGTCTTAAGTGTCCCATCAAGGTCCACGTTATACAAGTTTGCTCTCCAGGATGGTGTTAAAGGAACTTGATGATCAAGACTTCAGGACATGGGGCCTCAACGGAGGTCTTTGGATAACTGGGATAATGACCCTGGGAGGGAGGGGACCCTGGTCACTTCCTCTTTCTTTCATTTGCTCTCTGACCATGAGGAGAGTTGTTTGACTTTCCCACAGTCTCCAGCCACGATGTGTGCCTCACCCAGGCCAGACAGTAACAGAACCAGTGATGGACCAGAACTTCCATAACAAAGAGCCAAATGACATTCTCTTTACAAATCAGTTTCTTAGGTATTCACTAACATGGTGCAAAGCTCATCAGCAACAGGAGTAGTCACTTAACTAGAAATCCAGACTCTACCTTCAATAACCACGACAGGGGAGAAAGGACCAGAGTAGGCAGAGATAAAGAAAAACAAGGCATATATATAATAATTTCAGATACACATAAAGAGACACTTAAAGTTGATACTCTAAGTATCATGGGCAAGGCACGGTGGCACATGCTTTAAATCCCAACACTCAGCAGAGGCAGGTAGATCTCTGTGAGTTTGAAGCTAGCCTCGTCTACATAGTGAGTTCCAGCACAGCCAGGGTATAGAGAAAGCCTGTCTCAAACAAACAAAATGTTTCAAAGATGTTGAAAATAAAACGATGGAAAACATACCAAGAATATTAAAACAATATTAAATAATAGAGATTTTTGTGCCAAAGTTTTATGAGTAATAAATGGGGTCAATTATAAATGGAATAATTCATCAAGAAAATGTAACAATCATAATTCCATGTGTGCCAACATCAAAATATATATGAGAGCGCTGGAGAGAAATTTAGTGGTAGAGCAAATGTTTACCAAGTGCAAGGTCCTTCCTGGGTTCCTTCCCTACCCTGGGAGAAAATTCGTGTGTGTGTGTGTGTGTGTGTGTGTGTGTGTGTGTGTATGCACTCACACACATGCACATGCACTTATTGTGTGATGTGTAAAACTATGTCACACAAGATTTTATTTTTGTTCAAATATTCAAAGAAGTCAAAACAAATGATTGTGTTTAAATAATAATTTCCAAGGCAGTGGTTCTCAACCTTCCTAATGCTGTGACCCTTTAATACAGTTCCTCACATTATGGTGACCCCAACCATAAAATTATTTTCATTGCTACTTCATAACTGTAATTTTGCTACTGTTATGAATTATAATGAAAATATCAATGTGGTACATATACACAATGGAGTATTACTCAGCTGTAAAAAAAAAAAATGACATCATGAAATTTGCAAGTAAATGGATGGAACTAGAAAATATCATCCTGAGTGAGGTAACCCAGACTCAGAAGGACAAACATGGTATGTACTCACTCATAAGTGGATACTGGATATAAAGCAAAGGATAACCACACTACAACCACAGCTCCAGAGAAGCTAGCTAACAATGAGGACCCTAAGAGGGACACATGGATCACCCTGGGAAGGGGAAACAGAGGCGATCCCAACGAGTAAACTGGAAATGGGGGGGGGGGGGCAAAAGAGGGGGGGGGTTGGGGGATGAGAACATGAGGGAATGGGATGGTCGAGCTGGGGGAGGGACCAAGTGGGAGAGCAATGAAAGAGATATCTTGTTAGAGGGAGACATCATGGGAATGGGGAGAAACCTGGTGCTAGGGAAATTCCCAGGAATCCACAAGGACAAACCCAGCTTAGACTACTAGCAATAGTGGAGAAGAAGTCTGAACTGTCCTACCCCGGTAATCAGATTGGTGAATACCCTAACTGTCATCATAGAGCCTTCATCCAGTAACTGATGGAAGCAGATGCAGAGATCCACAGCCAAGCACCAGGCCGAGCTCTGGGAGTCCAGTTGAAGAGAGGGAAGGGGGATTCTATGAGCAAGGAGGGTTAAGATTATGATGGGGAAATCTACAGAGACAACTGAACCCAAGCTTGTATGAACTCACAAACTTTAGACCGACAGCTGTGGAACCTGCATGGGACTGGACTAGGCCCTCTGCATATGGGAGACAGTTGTGTAGCTGGGTCTGTTTGAGGGGCCCCTGGTAGTGGGATCAGGATCTATCCCTGGTGCATGAACTGGCTCTCTGGAACCCATTACTTATGGTGGGACACCTTACTCAGCCTTGATGCAGTGGGGAGGGGCCTGGTCCTGACTCAACTGAATGTACCAGGCACTGATGACTCCCCATGGGAGCCTTTACCCTTTTGGAGGAGGGGATGGGGGGTGGGCAGAAGTTTGGGGGGCATAGGAGGAGAAGTTGGGGGAAGAGCAGGAGGAGGGATGAGAGGGGGATCTGTGTTTGGTATGTAAAATGAATAAAAACATTTCTTAAAAAATGAAATCTGTGTTTTCCAATGATCTTAGGCAACCCCTGTGAAAGGATCAGTCGACCCCAAAGAGGTCGTGACCCACAGGTTGAGAACCACTGTTCTAAGGCAATATCCTGCTCAGATTCCCTGTCAAATGATTAAACAAATCCATCTGCTTCACAACTTGGCTTCTCTGTTTACTTTTATATTTATCAAAGCTATAAATACACACATACATCAACTAATTCGAAAAGATTTATTAATACAGTGGATACTTTTAGCCAATTCTTTTCATATTTGCCTTCATGTTCTAAATAGCATGCTTCTATTTCTGTTGGCCTTCCTCTTTAAAAATGATTTCCTACTTATTTCCTTAATGGAAAAATGAAAATTAGCACTTTGGTCTCCTTGCCATCAATCTAGACACACGTCACATCTCCTATTCCTTCTGTATCTGCGTACCTCCCCTTATTTAGAGCATGCTTTGGGAGCCTTATCACCACTGCTGTGTATGAGAGCCACAACACGCATCACACATGTGACCGATAGGAAGCTCGGCCACACATCAACCACAAGGGCAAACCTTTACTACGTGACTTTTCTCCTAGAACTAAATGTCTTGTTTCTTTAGCTTTTAGAAAGAAATCACACTCCAATAATCACACTCCAAATTCCCACCAGTGTCTCAGCTATCGCTCAAAGATTCTCATTCATATCTTGGTTTTCTACCCATTTCTCTTGAAGACACACCCAACGCCTCTGACATGCCAGTGTGAACTGGTACCCCCTGCCCAGGCCTGTCTGTCTTCGAATCGAAGACCCTTCAACTTTCTTCTGTCCTGGATCACCTGTTTCCATACTCCATCTTCCCCCAGCCTTCGTTTACTTCTTTTGAATGGAACACATTCTCCCGAGATCCCTCAGAAAGGTTACATGGGGTCTTGTATGCACTAAAAAAATCCTTATTAACTCTCAAACAAAATTTACAATTGGGGGAAGATGGCTCAGTAGATAAACGTAGTTTGCAGTCAAGTCTGTCCCCAGGACCCACATGGTTGAAAGAGAGAAGTGATTGTTGCAAGCTGTGTATGTGCGCAAACACGCAAACCCACACACACACACACACACACACACACACACACACACACACACCTCAATTTTTTAAAATCAAAAATGCATGATGGGCTTTAGAAGAAAATTCTGTTCCATTATCTTCTAATGCTTGCCTCTGAGAAGCCTAAAAGGCTTCCAGTCCCTGGGCCTCTGTAAGTAACTTGTTTGTTTCTCCTTGAAAGCGCAATGATGGAGAGCACAGCCTAGAGTAAGACTTTGTAAGTCCTGAGCCGCTCCACCTGAAGGCCAACAACTCCTTAGAACCCTGCAAAGACCTGGAGGGGACTGTGTATCATGCTGAGAAATGGGAGGTGTTAGTGGGAGATATGTGGCTGTTTAGATATCTCCCTTATTCCCACATGCCAAACGTCCATCAACTAAGCATTTATTTCCTGTAAAAAACTAAAACTTTCTTCCCTTACCAACTTGAATCAATTGTTCGGAGTGTATTCATCCAACAACTGTCACATTTACCAGCTCACAGCCGTCTCCTACCCACTTACCATAAAACAAAGCCGATAGTGGACCAGCCACAGCCGTGTATACACAGCTGCCAGACAAGTTCACAGATGTCCCACTCTTAAATGTAAACAGACCACCAAAGATCAGCCAACATGTGAGAAAAGCCTGCATCTCAGAAAAAAAACAACCATAGAAAGAGGCAATAATCACAGAGGAAAGAAAGATGGTTAAGGGAATGAAGTGGACATTTTAGACATGTTAATGATGTTTAAGAACCAAGAAGTTTCAAATACGTGACTTCTCAGCCACCGTGTGAAGCAGAAATTATTCCTACTAAAATACAGGAAATTGTGTTTAGGATGAGTTTGCTTTCTGCAGAATTGTGCTTCTAGCCAGTAATAGCGCTGGCTTTTGGTCTTTATATTTCAACTCCCTGGTGTTCTTTCCCCTGAACATAAACTACCCACACCATGGAGAGTGATACAGAACCACAGGAAAACCAGTCCAAACATAAAACCACAAAGATTGTAACTGGAAAGCCCTGGCATTTATTTCTATCCTGCGTTATTCTTTGAGTCTAGGAACTCTTTGTGGGTAAACTGTGTTGATCTGAGTGAGAAATGTCCCTCATTGTCTTGGACACTTGAACCCCTGGTCCCCCGTTAGTGCTGCGGAGGCTTAGGAGGTGTGGCCTTGCTGAAGCATGTCCATCACTGCGAGCAGGCTTTGAAAGCTTAGCGCTATTCTCTACTTGAAGTTCACGCTCTCTTCTTCATGTTTGCAGTCCAAGAGGTGAGCCCTCCGCTTCCTGTCCCTGCCGCCAAGCTTGCTGCTCGTTGCCATGACTCCACTCCACCATCATCCGGTGGTTTATATACCACCGGAACCATAAGCTGAATAAATTCTCTCTTCCCGAAGTTGCCGATGGTCATGGTGTTTTTAGCACAGCAACAGAAAAGTAACCAATAAAGTAGCCTTCGATCATGCCAATAGTCGTAATAGGGAGAATTGAGTGTGTAGGGGTGTGCGTGTGCCTCTGTGTGTGTGTGTGTGTGTGTGTGTTCCTCAATTGTTCCCCATCTTATTTTTTTAAACAGGGTCTGTTATTGACCTTGGAGCTCACTGATTGGCTAAGCTGGTTGGTCAGTGAGTTCCAGGGATGTGTCTGTCTCTAGTCTCCCCACCCCCAACTTTTATGTGGATGCTGGGGATCCAAATTCTGGTCGTCATACTTGCACATCGAGTAGTTTACTCATAGCCATCTTCCCAGTAGGAAGAATTTCAAGTGATATATTAGAAAGAATAGAGGGATAGAGACACAACCCAGAGCACTTACATTTAAAATCTAACAGTTTCAGCACTCTCTCTGTCTCCTTCCCCTCCCCCATCACCCCTCTCTACTGGGTATATTCACACAATAATGGTTGAGGCAAAAATGATAATGTTACCTAATAAGACTTAAGGGGTGTTTGCTGAACAATTGTAATGAACAAAGAGAATGATTTAATGTTCAAAAAGATTTAAACTGAGAGTATATTTTTACAAAAGGAAATTGCTACTACGCACAATTTAAATTATTGACCATAAGTACCTAAACATTTCACACTGCATTAATAGAAATAGATACATTAAATCTATTCAATAAAGCTTAGAGCACTTTCAAGCCAGTTCAAACATACTAGTAAACCGAAGCAATACTTTCATTTTGAGTATTTCTTTTCCATAACCCTTTAGCTGGGAAATAACTTTGCAGAAGACTCACAGGATACACTCACATAACATTGGTGTAAACTATAATGTAATCTTTAGTCCAAGTCCACCCAACATATACTAAGCCAGTGTGAAATGATCATTTGACCCATAGAAAGTTTTATTTAAAAAAATACAGTTAAACATTTTATAAACTGGCATCAAATTCTAAGCTTGATTTATTATTCCAAAAATGTTCTCTGTAGTCGCAGTGAACTTAGCAACAAGCAGCAGGCAAGAATTTGTCATTGAACTTGGATCATTTTACCACCACACAAGTACTCAGTGATCCTCTCTGTAAATGCCCTGTGAACAAATAAAACTGTCCCACAGATTAATTCAGGCAGAATACTTTAGGACCTCTACACTCAATGATGTGGACACAACTTCTCAGCAGGGGCTCTTCTGGGTTTTCCCATGGATAGCCCATGAAAAGACTGTCATTAAACACTCTGTTTTTCTTACAGTATTATCTTGAGCCAACAGCCCCCAAAAGTGACATTTAAAATAGCCTACAAGGTCTCCTTGTTACATGTGGAATTCCTGGTCATCATTGTGCATCATTAGGTGAGCTAAAAGAGTAAGTGGATGGATGCCTTATTTAAATAGATTTCTGGCACATTGTCGTGGATCGTTGTGTGAAGAAAACACATGCTCTGATGTCCAGGGACTCTTCAGTCCTAGAAGAAGGTCCTAAACTGCCGCAGGGGAATCACAGACACGAAGGGAAGACCAAGAGTCAGGAGATCCTGGATGCTGCAGCTCCATTAGGTCGGGATGGGAGTCAGATACCATGGTGAGGTCCAAAGGAAAAACAGCTTCATATTTTCCCTTCCCTTTTCACTGAGAAACTATTTCATGGAAAGTAACATTTCACTTGAACTGAAAAAGAAACTTGTCCTTTTCCTTCCCTGCCTCAGAAAACTAACTTGTCAAGGAGGGGACTACTTACATCCCAGCTTCCCTGAAGAGTTTATATTTGGCATACTAAGGATATTTCCAACACCATTCCTTAAATTCCTTTAAAGACCTCTCCCATTTACAGCAGCAGCAGCACTTGCCCAAGACTTCAATATGGCCTCTTTTCTTCACGAGTCTCAATATTCTAAGTTACTTGAAAATTGTGATTTAAAAAATAGGTACAAAAAGTCTTTAAGAAAAAAACTCACATCTTCTAGTCACTTACATATCTGAAATCCATATTTAATTACAAAAATACTCTGCCATCATCTCATAGTATTTCCTTAAAAAAAAAATCAGAAATACGATGAGCAATGGTGGTGCATGCCTTTAATCCCAGCCCTCAGGGAGGCAGAGGCAGGCGGATCTCTGTGAGTTCGAGGCCATCACAGTTTACAAAGGAGTTCCAGGACAGCCAGAGCTGTTACACAGAAAAACACTGTCTCAAAAAACCAAAACGAACAAACAAAAGTTCCGTAATGTGTTTAGTACCAATCTGTAATTACTGTCAAGTCTTCCTGCAGATAACAAGCATCATCTTTTCATAGAAATACAAGGGAGGCTAGGGATTTAGTTCAGTGGCAGACATCCTGACTAACAGTGCAAGGCCCTCAAGGCAACAGGGAAGGAGAAGGACAGGGGAAGACGGGAGAAGGCAATAGTGAGTTATCTCCTTGCACCAAATACTCTCTTAGTTCCATCACGACAAATCTGAAAGGTGCATGATTCGATGGCAGCTCTGCCATGTGTTAGCTGTGTGATGGCGGTGAACACACTCATCGTTTATTCCAAGCCCCAACGTTGCGATCTACAGATCAGACAATCACCCCCATAGAGCTCCTGTGGGGTTTAAACTAGCTTAAGGCCACAGTTTCAAAAGCTTGGGAACCATGGCTAGCACTCAGAGCTGGCTGCTTGTGTGCCACAGCCAATAAAACAAAGCTAAGAACCCAGAACTGCTCCAGGAAAAAGGTTGGCTACAGCTTCTGGCAAAGAGCTAAAGACACGAATTAGTATTCTCTCAAGAATCTCCAGCCTTGGGGCTGCACCCACGTGGGGAGAAGGTTGTGGAGAGCTCTGGGGGAGAAGCTCTGAGTATGCGGGGGCCCAGCACAAAGCCAAAGCTGTAGGTGGGACCTGACTGTCTCAGGAATGCAACATTTGACTCAGTCTGGCACTTACCAACAACGGAGCGGGGCCTGCTCTGAAAAATATGTACTGTTACCTAAGTGGTTATTGCTGCAAACATATATACGACGAACACACAGCGACGGGTTTCTCTGTGGCATGGTGGAATAGAAGACAGAACAGAAGAGTGGACAGACAGACCACAGGAGCAACATGGGGACAACAGACACATCACCTTAGGCTTCAGAGACAGAAAGTCTGGATTTAAATGCTGTCTCCATCACTTTCTTTTTGGTATGAACTCGCGCAAGCTAAGTGACTTCTGGTACCTAATTACCCCCTTGTGTCAACAGAGATAATACTAGTATTTACCTCATAAAAACTATTGGGAAGATTAAATATATAAATTACTTAGGATACACACTGGCCATATTAAGCATCAGTTTCCTAACTCATAAAATTGAGACAAAATTTTTAACTTCACAAGTTGTTAGATGAATTTAGTACCTTATACCCATAAAATATTTAACACACGAGAAGTCAATAAATATTTGGCATTTTCATTAAAGCGTAGGTGGATACCAAAGAAAATTTTCAAACCTGAGAAAAATACTTCATAGCGGAATGTAACAAAAAACGCTGTGAAGGTCTCTTCACTCTCATCCCAGTGTTGAGAGTATTTACTAGGAAACCATGAGTAATTGGCACACGGAGTCGGCTTCCAGCGTGTAAAATACATCGGACTGGCTCCACCTCTTAGCTCTTCTAAAGGCCTAAATCCAGAGTTATAAATTAGACTTAAAAAAATTCTCCTTTTAGCCGGGCGGTGGTGGTGCACGCCTTTAATCCCAGCACTTGGGAGGCAGAGCCAGGTGGATCTCTGTGAGTTCAAGGCCAGCCTGGGCTACAGATTGAGTTCCAGGAAAGGTGCAAAGCTACACAGAGAAACTGTCTTAAAAAAATAAATAAATAAATAATTTAAAAAAAAACTCTCCTTTTAATACTCATTCACTGAAAAAAGAGTAAATACAATAGCATACAGATAATAATCAAAAAAGCAGAGGTAACAACAATGAAGTGTCCACACAGGTTAGCCACAAGGAAATATTGATATAACTACGTAAAAATCAGTGTCTTGGTGTTTGGGGTCATAGAAAATACTAGATAAATCACCTTTCAACATGAGAAATGATTTTTATATTGAAAGGAGAAAAAAAATAACACCCCATGGATGACACTTAGCTTTGAGTTAAGCTTCTCTTAGCTACAGCTATTCAAACTGGAATCTCTCCAAGCTTTAATTTTTATCCTAAAATGAACAAATAGGCCACTTTAATATTGAGAACTCATTCCACAGAGCCTGGCCCTGGGTCATCTGTGAAGCAGGCTGAACCGCGTCACTTTAGTCTCTCCACTTAAAAGAAGCTAAGGATGGGATATACGAAGGCTCACACAAAATGATGTGATTTTTTTACTGGATTTTATTAGGACACTCCAAAGGGATTTCTTGGCCAACAGGAAAGAAAAATGTAAGGCTTTTATGGAGAAATGACACATGTACCCGTTTCTATCCCAAAAGAATGTGAACTGGCGTTTAAAACACCTGTAAGTGCTTCCGGTCAGTTACCAACGATATTACTCATCTGTCTGTCTAGATAACACTTTCTAGAAATATGAGAACCTCGTGTTGATTTTAAATTCTCTAGAACATACAATAAAAAAGCAACAAGAATTATATAATATTGCTCATTTAACTCAATATTCAAAATACTGTTGACACACTGTCTTAGTTAAGTTTCTGATGCCATGACAAAATACCATGACCAGAAAGCAAGTTGGGGAGGAAAGAATTAATTTGCCTTACACTTCCGCATTGCTGTTCATCACTGAAGGAAGTCAGGACAGGAATTCAAACAGGGCAGGAACGTGGAGGCAGGAGCTGATGCAGAGGACATGGAGGGATACTGCTTATTGGCTTATTTTCCCCATGGTTTGCCCAGCCTGCTTTCTTATAGAACCCAGGACCACCAGCCCAAGGATGGCACCACCCACCATGGGCTGGGCCCTTCCCCATTGATCACTAAATGAGAAAATGCCTTACAGTTGGATCTCATGAAGGCATTTCCTCAGCTGAGGCTCCTTCCTCTCTGATGGCTCTAGCTTGTGTGAAGCTGAACTGTTTTATCTTTTCATATGAAAATTTTGACCCCCGAGACGTGTTTTACATTTGCAACCTACTTCAGTTTGAACTAGCCTCGTCGAATGTGCCGCAGTCACAAGTGGCAGGTAGGTATCCGTGCCAATGTGTTTTTGTCAACTTGGCACAAACCTGGACATGTCTGAGAAGAGGGAATCTCAAGTGAGGCATTGTCTCCAGCAGACTGGTCTGTGGGCATTTTCATGCTTTTTGATTAATGTAGGGGCCGAAGGTAACTGTGGGCACTGCCACCCTGGGCAGGTACTCCTGGGAAAGATAGCTGACTGACCATGAGCCTGAGAGCAAACCACTAAGTGGCATTCTTCTATGGCTCCTGCCTCCGCTTCTGCTGGAGTTCCTGCCCTGACTTCCCTCAGCCATGGACTGGGATCCAAGCCAAATAAACCCTTTCCTCCCCAAGTTCCTTTTGGTCATGGTATTCATCATAGCATTAGAAAGGAAACTAATAGAATATCCTATCAGATGGCAAAGTCCGGAATCTAAGTTCCCAGGAATCAGAGACAAGGGCTGTTTTGTTTACAGAGGTAACTGTGATATATAGATATATAGATTTATAGATATAGAGATATAGGCATATATATATAAATAATTCCTGTGACAAAAATTCTAATTACATTACCAGAACTATCAATAGAAGACGGACTATACAGAATTCAATTCCAGCACAAATGATAATTTTGGAACATATAATCAGTAGAAATTCTAAGCAGGTACATACTTTTAAATATACTATAAACACATTTAACTATCAGTAGAGAGTTCTTTTATAATTACTTGAAAACGATTTTTTGTTTATTTTGTTTTATTGAGACAGGGTCTTGCTCTGTAATTCAGGCGGGCCTTAAGTTTGTGGTCCTCTGGCCTCAGTGCTGGGATTACAAACTTGTGGCACCATACCTGGCTTAAAATTATATCCTTCAACAGAGAGCAGATGAAAATGCTATTAAATTCGTTTAATAAGTCAAATAAATTATAGCTTTCTCTCTGGAATGAATGAACTCTGTATTTATCAAACATGTAATATTCCCAAACTCTACTAATGCTCACAAATAAAAGTGTTTGTTTGTTTTTTTTTGTCCCATATTTGGTGAAAGAACATGTCAAACGTAGCTTCAAATACTTCATAAAAATAAAGTTAAACTATATTCATTATTTTTGAAATGTTTGACTCCCAGGAGTAATGGGATTACTTAATATATGTGAAACAGGAAATCCAGCAACTGACAGTCATGGAAGTTTGGGGGAAGAGCTTACTTTCTCTGCTAAGAGCTCGCGGATCTTGCTTGCCTGAACTCGAAACTTCATGAGCTGGGACTCCAGAGCTACACATCGCTCCTTCCAATCGACTGGTCCTTCTAATTCCGAGAGCTCTGCCATATTTCTTCTAGAAGAAAGAAAGCAAGCAGTCAAACAACACACACATTGGCATTGAAGGCAACGTAAGAAATGCCTCAATGGACAACTGAATGCCATCCACAGACAAGTTTTAAATTCTAAGATAAGGCCAGTACTTGCTACAGTGTGTAGAACTTAATGACAGACAAGAAACCAGGGCTGGAAGCCATACCCGGTTGCTTCATTTTCTGTCTCAGTTTACCCATGCTAAAAGAAAGTCAGACACTAACAATCAAAAGCTTCGTGGACATTCTATGAGGGATAAATAAAATAAGGCTGCTTCCCATAGAACTTTGAACCACACGATAGCACAGCCCAGAGAGACTGTTGTATTTTTAATTCTTCCCAACAGGTAGGACTTTAAAAGCCTATTCACTCAAAATTCACACTCTCAGATTTACAGACATACCTCAATGTACCAGTAATATGATCAAATAACCTATGGAAATACTGGACCTGTGCTAAAGATTTGCACTAAAACGATGATACGGTACCACTTTGGATTTGTCTGGGTCCAGGCTAAGTCTCTCAAGCCAAAAAACCGGTGGCTTATTTAACCAGGAAAGTCACTAGAAGCCTGACAAAGTGTGTTTTCATTTGGGGTAAGAAGAGAAAACAGATAAAGATGAAATGTGATGTCATCTACAATTTAGTAAATCTGGACTCAGTGTTTTCTATGACACTAACTGTCCCTTTGCAGGAGGAAAGCTCCTGCAG
>CABHPQ010122967.1:0-25243 GCA_902168405.1 Peromyscus aztecus
AAAAAAAAAAAAAAAACCATTCATTGATTTTTCACTCTACAGCAATATCGATTAATTCTCGATTAACATCAGTGGGTACTGGAAGCCACCAAGAGGCAAACCTCCAGGGACTCAGGCAACGCCAAGGCTCACATTGCATCTGAAGATCTCATCAAACCCAAACGGCCATGTCCTGGGCCTTTGCAGGTGCTACTGTCATAAAAGAGAACACTGACGGAAGTGATTGATTCGTTTTCATTGTCAGGATAAATGTCTCGACTTGAGTGTGATCTTAGCACTTCTTGTCCAAGGTTGTTCTATAGTTCTTATGAGTGTTTGGGCCCAGTGAGCAATGAATTAAAACTTAATTGATCCTTTGTCACTTATAATTGGCTTGACCAAAGGAAGCCCACAAGCTTCCCAGTCAAAGTAGTAAATGTAAATTAAAACAGGGACTTGGATGAGTGGGAGGTGAGTGTCCTCACGGCTTCTTCTCTAGACAGCAAACTTGTACTTTTCTTACACCTTCAGAGAATAAACGATACCTCAAAATAGCACTGCGATTTTAAACCCATCTTCCCATCTACTAAGGATGCCCATAACCCACCCCCCATATTGACATTTGCCACTCAAGGCTATGCACATGATAGAGAAAAGTACTCCATTTAGCTCACTATTCTGGAAGTCATGGAGTATGGCACAGGATCAGCTTGGGGTGGGTTAGGGTCTCCTGATGGATGACATCACCATGGCAAGGGTGTTTGAAAGAGGGAGGGATGCTGTGGTGAGACTAAAAGCCAGAAACATGAGAGGGTGGGTGGGTGGGGGCTGTGTTCACAACAATCTGTCTTGGAGGAGCTAGCCTGACTCTAAGAGCAGAGAATTCATCTTTTCAAAAGGTCATACTCACATAACTTTATTGCCTCTCGCTGGGCCTCAAGGCTTTACATATTAAAGGTACCACCATCTTACTCATATTGCCACATGGGGCAATTATAAAATTTTATAAAATTATAAAAACTTATAATGCTCGAACCTCTAGGTGACAACCTGTATCCAAACCATAGTATCATCCAATATTCAAACCAAACTTCTTCCTGTTATCTATTGAGTTAACATGAATGTCTCAAGATCTTCCAACAGCAGTCTGACTTTACCTCCAAAAGCACGCAGTTCATACTCAGTCATCTGCTCATGAGCCCACAGCCTGGCTTCTAAATAGTCTTTGTATACAAGAAGGCATTGGATCCTCTGTAACTAGAGTTGTGATAGTTGTGAGCCACCACGTGGGTGCTGGTGATAAAACCTGGATCCTCCACAAGAGCAACAAGTGCTTTTAATTGCTAAGGCATATCTCCAGCCCCATGTTTTTCCTTTTACATTTAAATAGGGATGTAGCACAAATCTTAGACGGTCTTATTAATAAAAACAAACCTGGAGCTGGGTATTGGGGTGAATGCTGGAAGATCAGAGAAGCAGATCAAGCCACAGCCACCTCACCTTGCCAGTTCCTCAGCTGATCCTGTTTCCTCAGACTGGAAGCTTCTGTGTCCTCATCCAAATAGATCTCAGCTGAACTGCTGCTCAAAAGACTAAAAGCTTAACCAGCTCTAGTTCCTCGTCCTAATGCCTTAAATACCTTTCTGCTTCCTGCCCTCACTTCCTGGGATTAAAGTTCTTGTTACCACGCCTAGCTGTTTCCAGTGCGGCTTTGAACTCACAGAGATCCAGAGGGATCTCTGCCTCTGGAATGCTAGGATTAAAGGCATGTGTGCTACCATTTTCTGGCCTCTATATCTAGTGGTTGTTCTGTTCTCTGACCCCAGATAAGTTTATTAGGGTGCACAATATTTTGGGGAACACAATATCACCACATAGGGAATCAGTAATAACTCTTTGATATAAGGCATAGGGTACTAATTCATCCAAGACTTCACCCAAAAATGTATATTATTTTTCATTTTTCATGTATATAATAGCACCCTTCTTATGTTTCAAAAAGTATTTGCATACACGGACAGACATAGTTACACAAGTTTTGTTTAATGTTTTATTTTAATTTCTTCTTACTCTTTGTACAACTTTAGCACATTACTGGATAGCTTTCATAGTGCTGAAAGGTGTTATACATACTACTGGAGAAGAAAATTTACAGTCAATCTTATCCAGATGTGATCCCTGTGAGCTACAAAAATGACCATTCTCAGAAGAGATGACCACTGGAGTAATGGGCATAAATGTCATGAGAGTAACCAACCACTTTCTGATTGAATTTGAAGCCTGCTCCACAATGGAGTGGAACCCACCTGGCACTGTTATTAGGGCTAAGAACCTGCTGTTGTCAGGTTATGGGCCTTAGAGGAGAACTTACTACTATTACTATGATAAATGATGCAATATTAAAGTGACTCCTAATGACTTACCAATGTACCCATAGTGCATTTCTCAAATCCCATCAAAGAAAGATTCTTTTTGCCATAGATGGTGATAAACATAGCTCATTTCTTAAATTCTTGTGTTTATAGATTTTCATTTGTAAACTTTTAAAATTTAATCTTTATAGCTTCAGTATCAACTCAGATCTTGTCCCTGTGGACTAATGTTTTTGTTCGTGGCCTGAACACGTCTGTTTGTGAGAACAGGTTGCTCTTCTGAGCTCCACTTGGGACTTCTCTGGGTTTTAGGGAATTCTTTATTGAGACCATTCTTGGGGCGGGGAGCATGGCGTAGGGGTTTCTTTATGATCACTTTTGGAAGTGGGGTTCCTTTTGCAGTCCCCAGCCTGGAATCTCTTTTTGGAGTGTGTGTGGCCCAGCACCAGAAGGGACAAGCAGAGGCAGAGCAGAGCCACCTGCTGCATGTGGGTGCCCAGGTCTCTTCCTCCCTCGTCATATGGACGATTCATTGCTTATCCCTTGGGTGTGAAGCCATGGCTGTCAGCTCCTACTTGGCCACCACGGGGCTTCTCCTTTTCTACCATTTCTTTGAGCTGCTCCTGGGCTCTCAGCATCCAGTGAGTCTCTTCTCCCCTAGCTTGCAACTGACACGTTTTACCTTTTCACACACTGTCTTTGGTAGTCTTGACCAGGGACTGGCATACCTGTTTAAAACGTATTTCCCCTGTCTCCTCTTCAGAATAATCTACACTCTGAGGCTCTTCTTGTCAGACTTCAGTAGCCTACCCCACCTGCAAGATTCTTGTTCTGGTCCAAAGATTCTCTGTGTTTACCTCCTGAAAAAACACAGAAAACATAAAAAAACCTTCTTTGCCAAACAAAATGTATGTGCCCATCTCTCAAAGAAGCTGCTGGAAGAAGTAGTTACCACCTCCATATGTCCCAGAACTTTTGTTACGGTACACTCTTCTCTTTTGGATTTCAGCCGGGTGTCTTGTGTTGCCTGCCCTAGTCTGGTCTTGACTGCCTCTGTCTGAGTCCTTCCATGTTCTAGAATGGCAGGCAGGATGCGGATCGAGGCTCCCACTCAAGTCTACCTGATTTCAGTATCAGGGCATAGCTACTGTGCCTCTTGGCCTCATTTTCCCAAGTCTCACAGAGGGTTTAAAAAACTTTTATTTTCATAATATTTGGAAAGACATTAAAGACAGAGAAATTACAGGAAAATGTAATTTTAAAAATGTGTCTTTCTGACTTTAGAGAGTCCATTTCATCTTCTGAGCCTAAGTTTCCCTGCCTTCAAAATGGGAATTAGCAGTTGCCACTTTGCAAATACAAACAGAGTTGGTGAAGATAACCACCCCCAGAAGAAAATAAAAATACCCTACCATCTAGAAGTCATTCATGCAGATGGATGTCTAGTCACCATTTCCTAACATTCAGAAAGACCCCAGGAAATGCTAACAGTGTGCACCCTCCTCCAACCTCTGGTCCTGTGTGTTGAAAGGTAGCCATGCAAAGTGACCCATGGTTTGTTGAACCAGCACTATACAGTAACTGTAAGCATGGATCCAAACTTGATCAACTTGATGCTTTGTTTTGTCTCTTCTCTTTGGAGTAGCTCATACCCAACCACTCTCCATTCATTCTGTAGCCTTCCTAATCTCTCTTTGTTCTGAGTTTGGAATTTCACATTACAAATATGTTGTCTTTCACAACAGAAAATTGAGACACACACTGTTAAAAGGTAAATGTTTGTGAAGAACTCACTTGAGAAAATGGGCAGAAAGATGTGTGAATAGCATGAGATCACACATTTGCCTAGAAAAAAGGAAGGGCAGACCTGGGACACTGCAAGGGAAATGGGAGGCAGCAGATGAAACTTTGCCTCCCATGCAAGTTTACATGACCTTTCCACACTCAACGGGGAGTGAAAAGCTTGCTTATCTGGGCTCCTTAGCTAAATAAAGATGATATAACCAGAGTTGCACAGGATGACTGACTTCCACCCCAGCACATTAGCTCATGTGACTTCAAAGTCTTTTCTCCCTGTTCTCAGGTCCCACCCAGATGCCACTTTGTCCACATCCCAGGATCTACCAGATTTATTTCCCTTACTCATTCTGCACTCCTTAGTGGAATCACTCTGGGTGCTGCCTAATGCTGGGAGTTGAAAGAAAGGACACCTAGTAATTTATGACTGTTTACTCTAGAACTTCAGGGTTGCAAATAGGCCATTGCAGGAAGTGTAGCCAGATCCTAGTAGAGACAAAATAATGATTTCCACAGATCCTCAGTAAAACCCCAGGCACATCATAACCTGCCAAGTACCTCACATCTTATCCTGATTCTTCAGAATGCCTTGGTGGTGTGGCCACATACCCCCGTTCTCCTCATACCCAAGCTGTAGATGCTTAAAGTCTGACAATGTGTGTTCTCACATCCCTTGATCCCTCTCTACATCATTTGGGCACCTCCAGTTGTTGCCCAGTGCCAGTGATGAACAGCCTTGCTCCACCTTCCATCAAGTTATGTTTCATTGTTCCAGGCATGGGCTCTGAGCAAGTTGGTCTTTCTCCACTAACCCTATACCTTCTGTCTGGAGGTATCTGCTACTTCTCATGGGACAAGTCACTACAGGTGCCATTTTAGGGAGAAAGACTGAGGTTTAAAAACATACACTTTCTGGGTGTTGTAGTGCATTTTAATCCTAGTACACAGGAGGCGAAGGCATGCAGATCACTGTGAGTCCAAGGGCAGCCTGGTTTACATAGTGAATTCCAAGCCAGCCAGGTCTACGTAATGGGACACTGTTTCACACAGGGAAAAACAAACAGAACAAAAACAAACCCACACACCTGATCCCACTTCCCTTCAAGAGTACTGTGAAGATTGGTCTAGCCCACCTATGAGGCAGAAAGGATGGAGGAACAGAAAGTAACTTGGAAGGGTTCATTCCTGCTACCCTACATATAGTGGGCAGTGAAGCGGACGACATCTAGGCTGTGTCCACCTGGTCTTCCCTTTTGAACTGGTGCACACATGGAATAGAGCAGAGGATAAAGGTCACAACTTAGAAACACTGACGTAGAACCATGCCTCCTCTATTTCTCTTTCTAGCCTATCATGGCTATTATTATTCACTCTCAACTTGACAGGCTTTAGAATCGCAGAGTAAAGACCACTGAGCACTACTGAAGGCATTTCCGGAGAGGCTTAAAGTAGGAACCAAAGAGACACCATGAATGTAGGTGACACTAGCATATGGCCTGAGGTCCTAGACTCAGTACCGAGAAAGTGAGCAGAGCTTGAGAATCCAGTTCTCTCTGCTCCCTAACAGCAAATGTAATATGGCTAGCCACCTCATGTCCCTGCCACAGGGCCTTCCCACCAGCATGGGCTGTACCCTCAAACGTGACATGTGACTAGCCACCTCATGTCCCTGCCACTCTGCCTACACTAATAACATGGGCTATAATCCTCAAATGTGACATGTGACTAGCCACCTCATGTCCCTGCCACACAGCCTTCACATCAGCGTGAACTCTGTCCTCCAATTGTGAGTAAAAATAAGCTTTCTTCTTTAAGCTGTTTTTGTCAAGTATTTCTCACACCAATCGGAAAAGTAACCAATACAGAAAATTGATGCCAGGGAGTAGGATTGCTATGGATGTGATAAACCTGACCACGCGTCGTCGCTGTTGTTTAGAAGTGCTTAGCATTAGCAATGTGGAAGAATTTGGGGTTGCGGGCCTGAGAAGCCCTGGGACACTATAAACATAAAATAACAGGCAATTCTGGTAGGAGTTTGGAAGATACAAATGCTGAGAAAAGTACCGACAGCATAGGGCAGGCTCACGAGGTTTCAGAGGTGAACAGACTCTACTGGGATTGGGATAGAAGTAATTCATGCTACATCTTGGAAAAGAACCCAGCTGCATTCTGACCATGCCCTAAAAAAAAAATCTAAATGAGGCTTTTTCTAAAAGTAATTTACTAATGTGTTTGGTGGAAACTATTTCATGACAGAACAGCCTTCAGGTTGTGGCACGGTTACTGTTCACTGTTTTCACCCAGGTTTGCAGTGGTGTGGGGGAAGGGCCAACGGAGCCAGGTGCTTGTAAAGCTGGCCCCCAGGGAAAGTGTAGAGGGTGGAACCCAAGTTGCTTACAAAAAAATATGATTGGAGCTTCAGGTCAAGAAAGATGATGTCAGTACATGATTCCCTCATAGACAACATTGTAAATACTGTAGACTAGGTGTGTGATTGGGTAACCTTTAAGCTGATTGGCCCAATGAGGCATTTGCCTCCCCCCCCCATACTGTTTTCTTTATGCTTTAAAAGGAGCTTGTTGTGTTTAAATAAATGAGCCCTTGCCTGACTTGGCTCCCTGCTGCATCTGATTGTCTCCAGGGGGAAAAGGGAGGTTGGGAAGCAAGCAGTGCACTTACCTTTCCTAGGTTCCAGGTCTCCCTTCTGGAGAGCTAACCAACCATTGAAGCGTCCAACTTAGGAAAGTGCAAATTCGTGTAAAAGGCAATTTTGTATAAATGCAAGTTCGTGTAAAAGGGCTTCCTGCTCAGAACCAACTGCTTAAGCAAGTATTTTTGCAGACTCAGCTGCCCAGGCACATAATGCAAGAATGAAGGGCTATAAAGACTTGCAGAAAAAGGTTCCAGAAATTCACTGAAGCCCTGCAATGTATGGCAGAGTCAGATTCCCTATGAGGAAGCTGCCCGACCGAGGCCACTGTAGGAAGTTGTGAATGTGAAACTGAGGGTGCATGGTGACACCAGGATGTTGGAGATGCCAGACCATGACAGGTCTGATGAGGAAAGTTACAGACACAGAGTCAAGCTGCCCCAAGAGAAGGTAAGGCGTGCAGCAGGTGGCAGAAATATGGTGGGTGGCAGGGTTACCTAGCGCTCTGAAGCCAGGATGATGGTGCCAAGAGGCCCAGATGCTGGACAAGGAGATGTGGGAATTTGTGTGTGTATGTGCTGCTAAGTTTTGAGTTTGGTACTGGCTTAGGCCCAGTCTTGGCTAGATATGCCTCCATTTCTCCTTTATGGAATGGGAATACTTATTCTTTGACATTGTATATTGGAAATATTTAATATAAATATTTCACAATAAATAATAATAAATAAAAATATTTGTTTTGGATTATGTAGAAGCTGCCAGTTAAGAGATTGCCTTGAATCTCAGAAGATGCTAAACATTTGAACAGTGTTAGAATTTTTAAGGCCTTGGAGACTTTCAGAGATGGAGTAAATGTTCCTGGATTATGAGATGAGCATGAGACCTTGGAAGCCAGGGACTTTGTTCTCTCTTCTAGGTGAAGAATTGGACGAATTTTTGGTTGTATGTAGAAAAGTTAGATTATATTATATGGAACCATGATCTTGTTGCTGTCTTTATTTGGAAATTAGATATGATATAAGATGTGGTTGGGTATCAAATTGAGGAAGGGTGGATTGCATATCAAATTGATGATGGCTAATCTTTGTTTGCAACTTGACTGGATTTATAGTCACAGCTCTGACGGGTGTTTACAGACAGTATTCATCAAGATAAAAAGACCCATCTTGTGTGTGGGCAGCACTACACAACGGGTTAGGGTCCTGGGCTGAGAAGGAACAAGTGAGTGGACTGTCACAATTCATCCCGCTCTGCTTTATGGTTGTTGATTCAGAGTGACCAACTACTTCATGCTCCTGTCTCTGTATTTTCTCCAGTCTATACTTTCAAATTGCGACCAGAATGGATCTTTCCTTCCTTAAGCTGTTCACCTTGAATATTATAACAGAAAAACAATGAATATGCTATCCCTCCTAAGGTCTTTGGATGATGGAAAACCCAACATCCTCCTGTCCAATTCTGTTTTCTTTGCTTCTTCAGCAAGCAATGATCTACAGAATGCATCATACTGAGCTGACTGCCAGTGAGTCTTCATCTTCAAAAATGTCACCCCAGGGGAGGGCCAGCACACAGTCCATCATAATGATTCATTCTGAATCAAGTGTTGATGTGATTGTAACCTTTTTCAAGATGTCTTCTTCATATGGCAATCAGACACATGATTAGAACTCTGGCCGTTACTACTCATCTCCTCAGATGCAGTGAGGATGGTCTACATCCTACAAACTGTATTTTGGTAAAACTAGAAAAACTAACAGATCCTAGAGCCAATCTTCCAGTTTCCCAGTGAACCATAACCTGACAATTTGTTCTAATTTTTCTTATGAAAGATAACATTAGAATAGGGATAATTTCATCAGGTCAACAGCCACTTTGATGCTATGATTGCAATGGGTAGAAAAACACCACCTCTGATACTGCAAATGTGATCCTAACTTTGTGGAATTTGCTTTACTCCATTGTCTGTGACAGAGCTGTTACTGTTTCCTGAAAGAATTGCCCTATATCTGAGACCAGTATAATTTTCACACTACAAAATAAGCCCCTGTAGGAAGGACCGTCATCAACCTCACTTTCTCAGGACATTCTCTGGATATTCATTTCTGTTGAATTTCTCCTCTGTATCTTGTGCTGCTCCATTTTTTCATCCGCTTCAGAGGGTAGGAAAGTTCTGTAGGTCATCAAGGTCACTGTTCTCAGGCATAAGGTAGGGGACAGGAGTGGTGTCTAAGGAAAGAGCATGGGGAAAATAAATAGGGCCTTTTCTTTTCTCTCTAACTTGGTTGCAAACAGCTGGACTCCTTCATGCCTAGCTTCTTTTCCCAGTAAAAGTAAAGCTTCACAATAGGAATTCAGGAAAGGAGTGACTGCAGTGGAAGAGAATTGAAGAACCTTAACAATTAAAATAAAAATGTAAAAGTTATTTTAAATATTCCCCCAAATAAACAACAGCAAAATGTCACAGACCCGGGGCACAAGAACAAAGAGATGGAAAATGAATGCATTTATGGTATTTTCCAAGTTATTCCTCTTGGATAGTCTAAGGACACACTATTGATCTGAGAGCTGGGAAACTGGCTATATTCTTATTGGACCTGATGGAGCATTGCAGATTGCTTGGCCTTTCTACTTAAGAATTTGTGTTACTGGCAGATGATGACAAGCCTCCATTCTGCCAGTATATTTCTGTGGCTTCTGTATGCAAATGCTCAGCAGGATGTGCTGTAAACACAATCAGAATTCTCTCTGCTTTTTGTCTAAGGAGGGAATGGTGCCTTCAGGTCACAAGAGTGAGGTTTGCTAAGGCTCCCTCTTCTACTTGTTTGAGAGGATTCAATTTCATAAAATATTCCTGTCTCAGTTGAGGGTGTCACATATGTGCTCCTTCTGTTTTCTGCCATAGGTGAATTTTACTAATGAACTTGTACATATGAAATCATTTACATTTGTAAATACTAAACCTTATTATGAGGATGGAGAAATGGCTCAGCAGTTAAGAACACTTGTCCTTGGAGAGGACCTGAGCTTTATTCCCGGCACCCACATGGTGGTTCACAACCATCTGCAGCTCCAGTTCCAGGGTTTTCAGTGCCCTCTCTGACCTCACAGGCATCAGGCACATATGTGATGCACAGACGTATCTACAGTCAAAACACCCATACACATAAATAAGTAATAAATAAACAAACAAGTAAATAAATAACCTTTTAAAAGTGTTCTTTTAACTTTTTCAGGCATACGAGGCTGTATTTTAATGTTCATTTATATGGTTTTCTTTTATATATTTTATTATCAGGATTGATGTCTTCTCTCTTCCTTCTTCTCCTTTCTTAGACTGGGTCTCACTGTATAGTCTTGGCTGACCTAGAACTCACTTTGTAGACCAGGCTGGCCTTGAACTCACAGAAATTTGCACGCCTCTGACTCCTTAGTGCTGGGATTAAAGGTGTGCACCACCACACCCAGCAGTCTTCAATACTTTTAAGAAGCTGAGAATTGCCCCCTGCATGTGTATTCACTCTCTATACATCAGCAAATGGTTAATGGACAATTACTCAGTTTTGAATCCTGGGGGATCTTAAGGCAAGAGGGCAGAAGCTAGCCTTTGTATTGTAAGATTAACCTGGATTTTGTGATTACAATAAACCTTCCTTTTGGGTCAGGGAAAACCAGATGGACTCTTAGGAAGTGTCTATCTTACGTGGATGGTGACAAGCCCTTGGGCTGAGTAGGGGTATGAGAATCAAATACGAGTACACTCTGCATGATTGCCAGTGTGATTTCTGTTGGAAAAGAAATGAAGTCTGAGAGAAATGACTCACACACTTAGATGATGATGACAGTCTTACCATTCCCAAGAACTGCATCAATGGAACACTTGTGTAGAAGAAGAGTTTGTGCTTTGGGACTTTATGAGTATGATACCAATAACACACTGCAAGGTAGCCACCAAAGGCAGTTGGGTGTCAGAAAATGTACTAAAGGGGAAAGATTTGGGACTGAGCTATAAGCAGGAATTAACAGCAGAGTTTTGGCCCTCAACCTCCATGGGATAATTCCAGGACCCCTCCATGAAACCAAAATCCATAGATCCTTGAGACACTTGTACAAAATGGTACATTTGCATATTACATAACAGATATCTTGCATTTACACCATTTCTATGTTATAGTACCTAATTCTTTTTTTTTTTTTATTTTACAACATAATTCAACTTTACATATCAGTCATAGGTTCCCCCGTTCTCCCTCCTCCTGCCCCATCTCCCCCCCCCCCCCCCCCCGCCCCCCATCTCCCTCCCCTCCAAGGCAAAGACTCCCCCGAGGATTGAGATCGACCTGGTGGACTCAGCCCAGGCAGGCCTAGCCCCCTCCTCCCAGGCTGAGCCAAGGGTCTCTACCAAGCCCCAGGTTTCAAACAGCCAACTCATGCACTGAGCACAGGACCCGGCCCAACCGCCTGTATGCCTCCCAGACAGATCAAGCCAATCAACTGTCTCACCCATTCCGAGGGCCTGATCCAGTTGGGGGCCCCTCAGCCATTGGTTCGCAGTTCATGTGTTTCCATTTGTCTGGCCACTTGTCCCTGTATTCCATCCATCTCCTGTCCCAACAACTCCCGCTCACACAAACCCTCCTCCTTCTCGCCAACTGGACTCCCGGAGCTCCACCCAGGGCCCGACCGTGGATAACTGCATCCAGCTCCCTCAGTCACTGGATGGGGCCAAATGGAGGGATCTAGAGAAAATCCTCCTGAGTGAGGTGACCCAAACTCAGAAAGACAAATATGGTATGCACCCACTCATAGGAGAATACTAGTGGCGGAACAAGGATGACTGGACAGCTACTCACAACACCAGGGAGGCTACCTGGATAGCAGGACCCCAGGAGAGACACGGGGATCGCCCAATGACGGAGAAATGGATGAGATCTACATGAACTGTCTGGACGTGAGTGGGGGTGGTGAGGGGTGGGGGGCGAGGGAATGAGAACTTGGGGGAGCGGGAGGTCCCGACTGGATCAAGAACAGAGAGGGAACACAGGGAATGTTCATGAGAGATGAAGACCACATGAGAATAAGAAGAAGCAGAGTGTAGGAGAGGCCCACAGAAATCCACGGAGATGCCCCCACAATAGACTGCTGGCAATGGTCGAGGGGTAGCCCGATCAAACCTACCCTGGTGATAGGATGGCTAAACACCCTGATTGTCGTACCTAATTCTTTATGACTGTTGCAATATATTAGTTTTTATAATATTGATCAAAAAATCACCTGTACATATTTAATATAGAATCAGAATTTTCCTGAGTATTTCTGACCTTCAGCTGGTTACAGCCACAGATATGTAACATGTGGGTATGGGAAGTTGCTTGTACTTAGAGACATCTAGCTCCATACAGTTGCTACAGTCACCAAATGTGTTAGTTACCATAACAAAACATGTGACCAAGGAGGCCCATAGAAGGAAGAGTTTATTTGGGATCGTGATACCAGAGGGTGTAGAGTCCATCATGGCAGGGAGGCATTGTAGCAAGCAGCAAGCATGATGGGCAAAGGCCAGAACAAGAGAGAGATTACAAATTTTATAGCCCACACCACAAAGCAGAGAGATCAAACTGAAAGTAGGGGAGCTATGTTATCTCAGAGCCCACCCCATAGTGACATATCTCCTCCAGCAAGTCTACATCACCTGACCCTTCCCAAACAACGCCACCAACTGGAACCAAGTGTTCAAATACCTGAACCTATGAGGCACATTTCTCCATTAAACCACTACACTAAGAAATCGCTAATGTGAAGGCAGGAGGTGACCGGCCCTGATGGTTTGTTTGTTCTTTCTAGTTCATAGGGCAGAGTCTGAGAGGTACCATCCCAGGGACCCTACTCCCAAGCTACAAGTCAGGAAGGATGAGAAGTCCAGAGTCTGAGAAGCACATGAAGGGCCTTTCATGGAGCAGTGGCCACTCCTGTCTCTGCTCTCCTCTGAAGGCGCGATGAGATGTGCCTATGCGACTTCACTCTATTTGTCTTGAACTTTTGCTCTTTCCTGTCTCCCATTGTCCTCACTCTTTTTATTGAAGTTAAATAACCTTTTAGTTTGCTAATTGATTGTCTAGACTGCTTCTTCATCTGGACGCCGAGTTTTTGCCAGTGAACAATTTTTCTTTTGATTTTCTAGGATTTCCAGGAATTTTGGTCTTTTTTTTCAATGCAAAAGTCTGTTTCCCATAGGGTTAGTTATTTTTTTTTATTGTGTTCTGTTTAAAATCTTAATAACTGGGAAGGAGAAAGGGACTGAACAGTTAAGAATGCTTGCTGCTATTCCAGGGAACTTGAGTTTGTTCCCAGTATTCGTGTTGGGCAGCTCACAACTGACTGTAGGACCCAATGCCCTCTACTGGTTCCAAGGTCACCTGCACATGTATTGCATATAGACACACACACACACACACACACACACACACACACACACACACACACAGATTAAAATCTTTAAAACTCTCAACTACTGAAAATACTTCTTCAGAGTATTTTGGTGATCATCAGTTGTATGCTACATATTATAGTACTTGTCATTTGTTATCCATACTTTACTCCTCGTTAGTGTCCCTGAGTGTGTTCTGAGAAATGATTTTTTGATGAGAAGTTCCGGTACTTGAGAAGAATATTGTATTCTACTCACTTGAGAGCAATAATAAGAATTTCCAGTTACTTCTGTCACTACCTCTGATTTTCCCCAGTCTGGGATCAGATATGCCGGTGGCTGCTTTGGGTTGCATCCTTTACTATTTGGGGAATATAAATTTGGACCCCTTCCCACTTTCCAATCAGAGCTTCAAAAAGAATCATAAGGAGCTTAAGCTTTCTCTCTCTTTATTAATTTGGCAGTCCGAGTTCATATGTTCTGATTCATGGAGGACAGTCACTGGGGCTCAGTTCTTACTGACCCCTCAGGTGGACATTTGATGCCAGGTTTCTCCTTGCCATGACTCCAATCCTTTGCAGGTTAGCTAGGGTTCACCTGGATTTTGATGTTTTATTGTAATTTCTACTGGTTGGGGAATTGCCATCATTCTTTGGGGCGTGATTATCCACCAGTTCATCTTTTGGCATGGTTAGCATGTTGGCAGGAGTCTGTTAAATAAGTGTAATTTCTTCATTGTCAATGTTCCCATGGAGACTGAGAGAGTGACAGAGTGGCCACAGTTCTGGTGGAAATCCTATTTCATACCTCTCTTTTGCTTCAGTCTGATTCATTAGTTACTAAAAGTTCTGGCTGTCATACTGGGCAGAACACAATACAACCCAATTGTATCCTGGGACTCTGTGCCCAGTGTACAGGAAGGTCCCACCTGACTACACAAAGAGACCCTGCAGAAGTCCACCCCAGAAAGACAGGTGTATTAGTTAATTTTCTGGTGCCCTGATAAAACATCATGACTGAGACAACATGTAAGAAGAAGATTTTATTTAGGCTTATGATGCCAAAATGATGAGAATTCATCACTGTCACAGCAGGGATGCATGACAGGAGACAGGCTTGGTGAGACAGGAGCAGCAAGCTGAGAGCTCACATTGACCTGGAAGCACTAAGTCAAGAAAGCTACTAGGAATGGCATGGCATGGGTCTTTAAACTCTCAAAGCCCACCTCTAGCAACACCCTTCCCCAACAAAGCTGCACCTACTAAACCTCTCCTGAACAGCATTGCCAAATCAGGATCAAGTATTCCAATGCATGAGCCTACTGGGGCTATTCTCATTTGAGCCACCGTGATATCTTAGGGAGAAGGATCTGATAGCCATGGTGCAGAAGGACCACAGTGAATGGAGGCACATGGGACTATAGATTGGCTCCAGGCCAAAATCCACCTAGAGATGTCAGAGAGGATAAAGATAATCCAGGACGTAAGACCTAAGTTCAGCCACTGCCTCAACATCAGGACCACTACAATTTCAGTTATGACAAATATACATGAAAGAACTTAAATCACAAACAGCTAAGAGACAGAAGCAGTGGATCATAGCTGTGAGCTCACTCACCTGGGACTAAGCAGGGAAATGCCAAGGTGACAGTACCACTCACCTCCCCCATTATCCATCAGGTCATCCAACAAGGAGGAGGCCATGTGGCATTCCAGCACTCAGTGATGAAGGAAAGACTGGAGCTAAAGACCTTTGGTCTGATTTGGTCTGCCTGGCAACTAGAATTAGCAGCATTATCTAGACAGTATAAGATTTTTCTAAAAAAGAAAATTACCTAAAAAACATTTGTTTGGGGGATTAATAATATCTTTTAATCTTTGTTGTTATCAAAGTGCTTTTAAACGACTTTAAATTTTCTAGAATCTAGCCAAGGTGAGATTTTAAAGACCATTTTAAGTTAGGAAGTTTATAGCTTATAGTTTATTTTTCAAAATAAAAATAGTTCAACAACACTACACATCCCTGCCAGAAAAAGAGGTCATCTGAATGCCTATAGAAAAGCATTCTACAGGGGTATCCAGCTACATGGGGTGTGGATGCTATGGTGTGTTCAAACAACGGAGGACTGGATTCAGAGAGGAAAAGCAAGAAAATATTTAGCAAAAGCAGACAACACTGGGGTCAGATAATACGTGGTTAATGCTCATTTCCTGGATTCTAAGAAGAGCAGGGGGCTATGCCAGTGAGTATCCCTGGGAATCTGTATGGCTGAAGGTACGTCAGGCTGGTTGTGTAGGAAGCAAGACAGATTTAACTGAAGACATGTGCAAACCATCAAATCTGCTTAGTCTTATACCAATGTTTTCCTAGTTGTCCTCCAAGCTCAACACACTGGAAAGAGCTGACTTGCTTTGATATCTATATTCAATTACTACCATAGTCTACTAATTTTTCTTTAAAACATCCATCACACATGTCCTGCCCATGAAAAAAAAAGAAAGGAATTGTTCTTTTAGCCAGTAATAACAGCACCATCATCTGATGTTTATATTAGTGCCTTGGCTTCCTTGGGATTGAAGGAAAATATATGACTGAACAGAAAATGATCAGGGAGCAGCAGAGACAGGGTACCAGAGGCAGCACCTGTGTCCACGTCTACCAGTTCACGGTGACGTCTGAGCTCAGCTGAAATAATACAGCTACAAGGGAGGTGTCTGGAGATGTGTGGCCCTCCGGTGACCTCTCTAAGGCAACAACTGTGGGTTTTGTGGTCCATTGGAGGAGATGAGCTTTGTATACTTTAAAAACTGCTGGAATCACTGTGTTAATAAAGAGGAATGGATGAAAATTTCATCAAATTTCAATTACTTTATTTAGCTCACATTTCCTGATCATACTCTGAGATCAATAGCAGGAGTGAGGAAAACAAGCATGCTTTGCCTGCCCAACCAAAATATCAGTTTGAGTAACAAAGACACAATAATGAGACATGTGGTACCCACTAAGTGATGAAGCAGGTTCACTTGGAACATAGAAGGAAACATGACTGTGGAGATGGGCCCCCAAGGGCTGCAGGGGAAAGAGACAGCCTAGGCTTTCATCTTGGACATGAAGTGGATTTTTCTAGGGGATTATGAAAGGATGGGCATTGCCCACACAAAGGGAGGATAAAGATAATAAGAAGCTGTAAAGAGAGTGCTGGATCTTTAGAACCACATTTATTGGCTAATACTCAACTGGGTATCTCGAATAACAGAAATCCCATCTCACAGGCTTGGAGATAGCAATGTGAATAAGCATGTCAGCAGGATCTGTTCTTTCCAAGATTCTGCAGGAGTTTCCCCAGGCCCCTTTCTTAGGTTCTGGTGGCTGTTGACAATCTGACACTCTTGTCTCTGCTTCTTTTGTCATCTGGTGTTCTCTGAATGTGACACTGTCCACCTTTCCTGTTTCTAAGTCTCCAGGCCCAGATGTGTCTTTGAAAGCTTTCCTATGTCCTGCCTGGTCCCACAGCTGCTCAGACCCAAATAAACACACAGAGGCGTATAGTAATTACAAACTGTATGGCCATATTCTATGGCTCAAGCTTCTTGCTATCTAGCTCTTATAACTAAACTCAGCCCATTTCTATTAATCTATATGTTGCCACATGTTCTGTGGCTTTACCTGTGTGCCATTACATGCTGCTCCCTGGATAGTGGGATGGCTTCTCTCCCTCTGCCTTTCTTTTTCCTGTCTCTCCAGTTGGAATGTACTGCCTAACCTTATTCAGCCTCACCATTGGCCAAGCAGCTTTATTTATCAACCAATGATAACAAAGCATATTTACAGAATACAAAAAGACATCCCACAGCACATGTGTCTGGCCATCTGGTATGTTGCTCTTCATCCTCCAACTCAGCTTTCCATCCTAGACTTTCCTCCCTCTGTCCCGGACCTTAGTAAGCTGGTGAAGGCCCAGCATCCGTGCCCAGAGATGAACACACACTACCCTCATGAAAAACTAAACAGTTTTCAGTGCCTGGCCCATTGTGTGGTGTGCAACAAATGCTTAGTAAATGAGAAAATGAAAGTTAAGTCAGACTTTAAAACCTAAAAATGCTGATACTCGGATTTCCAAGTAGCCATCATAGGGCCTGAACACCCACTGTGAAACCCCAACTGTGTATGTGGGCACAGTGAATGAAAATACTCCAGGACATATTTAGAGTTTTCCTACTTCTGAATACTTACCATCAACAATTTACAGTGTTATTCCTTATTCATTGTCTGGTAAAGGTTGCCATTTTGTCAATAATGTGTACTTTAAAAATCCCCAGGATTGCTGTGTTAGTAAAGAGGAATGAACAAAATTCTCACTGGAAAATGTAGATTCCTGAAACTATTTGATTAGCAGAACTGTTTCTCTAAGGGGTAAAAAAAAAAAAACCCTCTCCATATTTTGAGTACCTTGACAAGCATTCTGGGGAATCACTGCATATGTAATAAGAATATTTCCTCCTTTTCCTTGGCCAGTATGATGCTCAATGAACTTTTGTAGTTCACGTTGAGTACACACGCTGTTTTTTTAATGCTGTATCAAAAGTGCTCCCTGCAGTGGAAGAGGCTGGGATACTGACTTGTGACTTTTGGACATAGGACATGTAGGGCCCTTTGTAAGCCTTAGTCTTTGGTGCAAATTGAAAATTGGAAATAAAATATTTTCTTTGTATAATTCTTTTAAAACATGAAGCTATGAAAACACTGATAAATGTAATGCCCTTTCTTAGTTACATTTCATCCCACTTTATTGTTATCTTATCCTTTTATGTGTATAATCATCTTCTATGAAAGCATTACAGCTTCTTTCTAGTCAAAGTCATTTGAAATCTGTATTAGGAACCATGCAGCTATGAGTAAATAATTGATTAAAACATAAAACATTAAAAATAATTATTTTAAATAGAGAATGATTTAAAGGTTCCTTTTTCTGGTCAGATTTTGGCCATTGCTTCTCCCAGGAGGCAGTTTGTTTTGATTTGTTTTACTTAAAAATATTCTTGAGAATTTCATAAGTGTATACAATGAAATATGAAAATATCTATTCCCCATTTCGCCAGCCATTCCAATTCCCCCAGGATCTCTCCCTAATTATCCCTCTCCCAACAAACTTTATTACTTTATAAAACCTTAAAATAAATAAAAACATCACACACCAAAACTATCCAGATCCAAAGTCTATAGAGCTAGTTGAACTCTACTGCCAGAATAGGCATTCAGAACCTATTCTGGAACTTCAAGGTAAACTCAACACCTTCAATAGTGAATACAGTCCATGTACCATCCCTCACCAAAACCAAAAACTGCTATGCTCTCAAAGTGTGTCAAGTTCTGCAGTGGCATGCTTTAATTTTAAATGGGAATGTATAACTCTATCATATTTCTTCACACTAAGGAACTGGCTTCAGTGTATAAATATATTCCTAGAAAAATTTAAACTTAAATGTGTTATCTGTACATTTATGTTCTAGAAATGCTTAGGAATTTCAAAGCTCTCTGGCTGACAAAAAAGGGGGGGTTATATATAATGTAGGACTAGCCAAAGTTTCATGAGTAATCTCATTCACTCATCAGTCTATTCATTCATTCATTCATTCATTCATTCAGTAACTGCATATGAACCATCTCTTTCTTCATTTTGGCAGTCCAATGAGAACCTATTTAGCTTCATCTCTGGCCGTCCCTCCCCTCAATGCTGTTTCTACATCTTTTCTTATGTTGGTACCTTCACACCATTTTCTCTGGTTACTTACCTGGGGGCAACCACAAAGACCCCTTTTTTCAAATATAACTTTGGTCTTCTCTATCTTCTCCGGTGGGAACCACCTCTTGTTCAGGCATCTTCACTAAGTTGTAACCATGCCTCCGTACTGGCCTTCCTCAGGCTCAAGTTATGCTGCCTCCCAATACTTCTCCCCGCTGTGGTCTCTGAGCCCTGTGGTGTTCTTCCTTGTTTCTGTGCCCTTGGAGAAGAACAGAGAAACTCATGCCTACATGGGCATTCTGTAAATGCTTCTTGGCCTGAGTTCACTTCCTACAGCAGATACAGAACACAGGAACAAGAGACCATATTCACAACTCAGGCTGTGGGGCTTAGGGAGCTCAGGGGTCATTGATTCCTGAAAGGAGTTGTCGTCAGCTAGGCAGATCAAAAGCTGGAAGGGGCAATGAGTCTTAGGAGATGAATGTGGGAGGGAGGAGTCAGGGAAGGCAGAACAGGAGAGAACTGAGATGACCGACCGCCCCTTTCTTCTGCTTGGTCTGGACCTCTCTGCTTGGTTGTGCTCAGGGTTCTGAGAAACATGCCACTTGGGACCAGTGCTTTTCTGGGGACAGTAGGAGAAGCAAGAAGCCTTTACAGAAGTCTCCTAATCCTGAATGGAGGATGACTTCCTTGACTATATTTCTTAGGAACAGTCAAGGAAGTGCTGCCACAGGCATCTGTCTGACAGAGCCTTGTCAGCCTAACGCTGACAGAGCAGAAATGTTCTACCCTACTGCAGTATGTGGTGTTGGTCTTTGTTCCTCCCACACACTGGGGCATCTGGAACTGTCCACACTGAGTTTCCACTAACCCATCCCAGTGTAGGGAGCAGAGAGGTGAGAGATGGAAGTGAAGGCAGCAGTAACTCCTTGTCAGAAAACTCAGAGGAAGTGATGTTGCACTTGGCTGAGTGCTGTGGAGATGGAGTATTTCTCACAAGGCTGTCTCATTTTTCCTGTGGTGCTAGCAGAATCATCAGTCAGTACTTTTGTAGATTGCCTGTGGAAAAGGAAATGGCAGCTCAGGAGGTCTGCCTTGCCTGCGACTCCAGTAGTTAGGGTGGGAAACTGAGGCAGGAGTATGAGGACTTCAGGACCAACTTGGGCTATATATCAGTCTAGCCAGCCTGCCTACCTATGTAAGAAAAAGAATGAAGAGAGGAATCTGTGGTTGGTATGTAAAGTGAATTTTAAAAAAATAAATAAATAAACAAAAAAGAAAGAAAAAGAACAAAAACCAGGAAAGATTAGAGGTGGGATAGGGACTGGAGACCCAGTAACCAAAGTCCTTCAAATGGAAGTACTACATCTTAGAGTCCTGCCTCCCAGCAAGGTTTACAGTGAAGTTCACAGTCACAGGTTATATATTCCACAAATAACTACAAGCATGCACTTGGAATTTCTGCATGCAGGAAACCATAGGAGATAGAAGAGTCGATTAAACTGATTTGATTAGTTTATGTTAATCTATATACTGAAATGTCACAATGTGCTTCATAAATATGTGTAATATTACATGTTAATCAGAAAAATTAAAAATATCTGAGGAGGTGGAAATGATAACTAGACATTGATTGTTGAATTATGGCAGGGTACCCTGGAGATTTGTTTGATTGCAACAATATCAAATGGTTGAAGACTGTTATTGACTGTTCAAACTGAGGCTCCTGTGAGATGCAGTGAAACACTCAGGTCTAGAGGAGAGACTTGGTAAAGCCACTGAGATGAGCTGGAAGACAGATATAGGATGAGTACACAACTGGCTAGAGCCTTGGGACTAGGAATACTCAAAAGAAAGAGCTGACAGACACCCCACCAATAATCATTCTATTCTATTATGCACACATTTCAGAATGCCTTACCCATAGTCCCATGGGAAGCAATTCCAAATTTCAGGCATTGCATTAGAATCTCTATTCTCAAAGCTGTCAAGGTCAACACTTTACCCATTCCCTATGATACAACTGTATTACAAACATTTTTAACACAATTTGTTTTCTTTGTTGCTCTGCATATCCCCCTGGAATTCCTCACACTCTTCTCTCTGTTTTGTATTGTGTTAACTTGAATAGAAAGTTTCAGTCAATGGCAAACTGCTCTGGGCTTTAAAAGATACCATGTTGCATATTCATGGCTGTAGTTTTTATGTGAGAATTTGACTGTTTCCCCAATTCTGCTGTGCTTCACCAATTCAAGTGGCCTCCCACACCCACCAGTGTTTTTGGGCCACTGATCTGCCCATCATTTCTACACTTCTCCTAGAAAGTCATACAAAGGATGCCTTGCCTTGTGTGGCCTTTTCAGGATGGCTTCTCTCACTTGACAATATGCACTTGAGAGTCATCCATACTTTGAGGTGGCAAATAGCTCATTCCTTTTTAGCCAGGCATGGCATTCCATTGGCTGATACTTCATGGTTTACCCAGGCTTGTTTTTACTAAAAATTAAATGCCCAGGAAATGAATCTCTCCACTAGAACCGGATTCCATGCAGCACCACCTTTCCCGGTCTGAATGGATGCTATTTGCTTTGGTACCATGAGTTGAGAGGTGACTGTGCTGTTCTGGGGCTATAATAAGCCAAGCAACCACCCACTTGGGGTTGCTTCTAGACTCTATTTATTCTGGTTCGCCTTTATTCTTTCACCAACACCACAAAACAGATGAAACTATCAAATAATGTTTCATGTTAGTTGGTGCGCAGCTGGCTTTCTCTGCAAAAATACCTGAGGTATTCTGTGTCCCAGGCAATGAAATCCTCTATCAAGTACAGAATTCCTTCACTACTGTAGAATTCACTCCTTACCCTCCACTAATACACTGCAAAGGCGATCACAGGGACTGCATTGAATCTTTGCAATCATTTGGGAAAAAAAAAGAGTGACAGCCTTGGGGTCATCCTCATGATGATCATATTTAGGTATCATTTAACTCATTTCAATCACATCTCATTAGACTCTTATTTTTAGTTTTTTATATTTATGACTCAGTTCCTTGTGCATTTGAAGTTGTGAACAGATTTATTTATTTTAACGTATGAACATCTACATCCATATGTGTCCTTTTAAATACGATTTGAGGCCTACTTTACCTTCTAGTACCCACAAACACACAATGGGTCACAATAAACACAGGAATAGTCAATAAGTATTCATGAGAGTTTGACCTCTGAGGCCACTTTCAGTTACCCAGCCTAGAATGTTCTGATGTCATATTCACCTCAAAAGTTTTCTTTTCATGACTAAATAGGAAACTGGCCAACAGTCATGTTTGTTGATTGATATTTATTTAACTTTTTAATGCTAGCTATCATCATGGTGTCTAAGAAAAAGCTCCCGAACATTTTTTAAAGCAAATAAATGAGTCACTAGAGAGGATGACAAATGAATGCCCTGAAATAGTGCACTTATTCTAACTGTGGAAATAAAGATAAATTAGAGAAGTTGATTTTGGGGTTCAAGGCTTCAAAAGTTCACGGAGACAAAAGCCTTTGAATCTATAGAGTACATCTACCAGTTTTCCGAAAGCTTAATTATAAAATGGAGGCCTAAACACACGAGCAAGGAAGTTGTGTGGTTGTTTGGTGCTTCTCGGATCATTTTCCAAGTTTTCTTGTGATCTCACACTCTCTTTTGTAGTACTGCGAGTCTCTGTCTGTCTGTCTGTCTAACTGTGTTTGTGCGTCTGTGTGGGTGTACGTGTGTAATTTGAACACTGATGCATTCCATCTGCCTTCTTAAGTTTGCCTAGTCTTCTCTCAGGTTTCCCAAACTATTTCACCATGAGTCACTCTCAATGTCCATGACATTCTGCCTAGTTAACAGTGAAAATTAATTTTGTGATTATACAAATTTTAAATTAATTTCATGGATGACTAAAGTATAAAATCACCCAACACTGAGCCATGTGGAAATGATTGTCATAAACGTGTTGATGATTTATTGATACCCTTCCTTATATGTTTATGTTGCTTTTTGTAATACCTTTTTTAATGTTTGTATATAATTACATCTTTTATGGCAATATCCCTCTCTATTTTGCCATCTAATCCATCAATATGTTCAAATCCCCATACTTAGTATCATCAGCAAGATGGGTAAACTTTCATTGTATTCTTCATCGCATAGTGTGTACAACTTATTCATTTCTTTTATTTTAAGATCAGAGTACATAAAGAGTTTTCAAAACTCAATAATCAGATACAAATCATTTTGAAATGCCAAAATTTAGAACAGTAACTCATCAAAGAAATTCAAATGGGCAATGTGATGGCTAGTGATCACTGCCAACTGGCGGGTCTCTGGATAGTCTAGGGGAATTGTCTTGATTATGTGAAGTGGGAAGAGCCACCTAAATTGTGTGTGTGAACATTCCCTGGGCTGGGGATCTCTGGCTGTATGGAATGGAGAACGGGAGCTTAGCAGCATGCATGGCTCTACCGGTTCCTACGACAGGGACAGGATTCAACCAGCTGCATCAAGCTCCTGCTGTTTCGACATCCTTGAACTGTGAGCCAGAGTAAAGCCTTTCTTCCAGAAGCTTCTTCAGTCAGGTATCTTATCACATCAACTGGAGACTGGAAGAGGAGAGCAGCACGGAACAGGTGTTCAACATGAAGACTTTTCGGGACCAAGAGTCAGGCAGGGACCATCCACTTGTAATCACAGCACTTAGAGGCCGAGGATGGGGCACCAAGTTTGAGGCAGCCTTGGGCTTTATGGTAAGACCTTGAATTTATAAAGAAAGAAAAAGAAAAAAATGGATGTTCAAAATCATGTATCTACTAAAATGGCTGAAATCTAAAATTCTCTTTACTACACAGCTTACTATGTATAGTTGATGTATATTAAATGAGTAAGAACGTAAGTTTTGACTCTTCTAAAGCTTAATTGTTTTAATCTTGTTATTAGAATTGTTTAACCCAATTATCAGAGTGGAAAATACAAGTTGTGTCAACAAGCAGCGAGGCTTTAAAATCCATAAAACACTTAAGAATAATTTTTACCTGACTGGAGAGATGGCTTAGTGAACCTGCTGTCTTGTAGAGGACCTGGGTTCGATTCCCAGACCTACACTGGGTAGCTAATAACTACCTGTAACTCCATTTCTAGGAGATATGACTCCCTCACTTGGCTTCTGCAAATAATGCAGGCCTGTGGTGCGCGCGCACACACACACACACACACACACACACACACACACACACAAATAAAAAAAATTCATTCATTCATTCATTCTCAAAAATGTTTTAATAATAATTTCCACTGGAAAAAGTTAAAAATGATTAAAATTATACTCAATCTTAGTTAAAGATAAAAGATGAGCAGTGACCACAGGAAAAGGATTGTGATGTTTTTATGAAAGAAGACTTGAAATTTTTACTTCAGGAATATTGTATGAACTAACATTTTTATCAGTTAAAAATAGATTCAAATTTGTATCTATAATATCAATTCTTAAAATCAAATAATAAGTTTTTTTCCTAAACAAGGAAGACAAAATGGCCAAGGGGAATCCGAATGAATCAACAGAAAGAGAGATGGATTCTCTTGACTTCTGACAAGTGGCATGAGTCAGTTTAGTCTTTAGATATGAAACAGAACAATCACAAGCAAATATAAAATATATATGAAAGTGTGTTAAATGACAAACGTTCTTTATGTTTTAAGTTATCCTGAGTGTTCAGTGGGCTACCCATTAGAAAGTTTATGTCAGTTCTCTTTCTTTACACCAAATATAAGACAGCAAGTCTGATGGAGCCTCTTTCTTTACCTTTGTTATTTCTAAGCCTTCTAATACCAGAGAACTACATGTATACACACAAATACACATATGTATATATTCATTTACAAAGATATGTGTGCATATATGTTTTTACGTTTTAAGTGCCTATATACAAATGTATGTTTATGTGTGTGTACATGAATGCATATGTATGCATGTACATATATCAGTCTCTATTAATTAGGTTGGATGCTGACAAGCTCCAGATCTATTATATTACTTGTAAAAAGTAAGGCATTTCTGCTGTTGAATAGTTTTGCTTAGCTATAAAGGAGGACAGTGCTTACAGCACATGCTATTTGGGGAAGCGATACTGTCCCTGAATTGTCATAGATTATGGCACAGGGTCATAATTACAAAAAAATCATGTCACCTGGCCTGCTCCTTATGACAGTTGAATCCAGTTCTAAGTTATCCACTGGTTGTGTCCTTTTTT
>CABHPQ010122973.1:0-14111 GCA_902168405.1 Peromyscus aztecus
AGGATCTCAGTACATCCCAGAACCAGCAAAGGCAGCTAAAATAGTATGAAAGAGAAGTCCACGTGATTCAAGGCCTGGGCAGACAAGAAAGCCTGACACTTTTTGCCATTAAAAGTTGTAGAGCTGACTCACTGCTTAAGAGCACATATTTCTTTTGCAGAGGACCAGAGTTCAATTCCCAGCACCTACTTTAGATAGTTCAGAAGCCTGATGAAACTCCAGCCAGGGGATCTGCCTCCCTCTTCAGGCCTCTAGTTCACTGCACTTACTGGGGAGGGAGGGGTCAACCATACCATGTGGGATTTGACTATGAGGAAAAGCCAAGAAATCAAGATCTTATGACCATACCAATTCGATTTCTGTTTGAGAATCACACTCTGCCGAAACACACAGATGCAGTTTCAGTGTGTGCAACAAGCAGAAGTGAGAGAAGCCTCAGCAGAGCGGAAAGAATAAACAGGACGGAGGGAGGAGGGAGCTTCAGAGAGGCGTAGACCATGATTCCAAGAGTGTCCAACGTGAGCCGACAGGGTTGCAATTTTTTTATTCTGTATGGCAGATAATCAACCAGCAGAAGGCTGGGGGATGGCTCTGAGGGTAAAGCATTTGCCATGCAAGTGTGAAAAACAGAGTTCACATACCTGTAGTGGGTAGCCATTCCAGCTTTGATCTGGAAGTTCCAACCCCCATTGAGGCTTCAGTAACTGTCACGCCTACAAGGCAGTGCCAAGGGAGGACCCTGAAGACCCGAGATCCGGATGCGCCAGCTCTCTTGGATCCTGGACCCTGGACGCTGGAGGTAGACCGAGCAGAGTTCTCCAGAGAACACCGCCGGACTGCGCTACACCTTTCCCAGACCCTGTAAACTATCCCTTCACTTGTTACCCCACAAAATAAACCTCCCTTTTAACTACATGCAGTGGCCTTAATAATTTCACCAATACATACCCAGAACCCATAGGAGAGCTGGGGAGACGTGGAGCCTCCTGTAATACCAGCACTCAGCAGACAGAGACCGGAGAGCCCCCAGGTAAGCCAGAAGACACACCAAGTCAGCTCCAGACCTCCACATGCATGCACACCTGCATGACAGATATACCTACATACATGTGAGCACAAATGCTGTGGGTGTTCTGTTAAGAAAACTGAAGACGATGCCCTTAACTTGCTGAAACATGAAACAAGAACCCACTCGTTACTCTTACAAAAATGATTGACACCCCTCTCAACCTGGGTGGAGATATTCCAGACTGGAACAGAGACGGCAGGTGCTCTGGATAGTGACGTCACCTGGGGACATCATCAGCACGATGACGTCCCCAGAATAACAGACATCAGCATTTATGATGAAGTATCTGCTGCTGTTTAGTTTGTTCTTGAGGACTGTGTGTGTTTCCAGTGCCCTGGAGGTAGCGACTGGACTGTGCATAGGCACACTGGGATCAGAGGATATATTTTCATCTTGTGCTGGCAGCAAAACCCTAGAGATAATTGCAAACAAAAAAAAATATTCAGGCCTCCTTGAGGATACAAGCTAGAAATATTTTTAAGCTTCTGCTTCCTCTGCACCTGTTGAGTTTTGCCAGGTCAGTTTATTTTCTCTGACACGAAATGTTCCCTAATGTTCCATACAATATTGTCTTTGACCCCCCCTCCAAACTACTTAGGAATATTGTTTTTAAATTTCCAAATGTGTTTATGTTCTCTGTTGGCTCCACTTTCTAACTTAATTGGCCTGTAGTCAGACTCTCTGTGTAGTATTGACTACTTCTTTTTAAATAGCATTTATGGATTTTATTCCCCCGCTTAACATATGCCCCATTTCTACAAGTGTTCTGTGTGGCTGAAGAAAGCCTATATTTTAAATTTGGGAGTAGAAGGTTCAATATGTGTTCAGTATATTATGGTTATAATAACGTTTTCCAAAGACGTATGGATTTTTATTTACTTGATCTATAAAAATTAAGATTAAAAAACCCCATGTGTTGCAAATTTGAGATTTTTTCTTGTATTTAACTCTTTTCTTCCTTCATGTATATGTATATGTGTAGCCCTGGCTGTCCCAGAACTCACTATGTAGACCAGGTTGATCTTGAATTCACAGAGACCCATCTACTCCTGCCTCCTGAGTACTGGGATTAAAAGCATGCACCACCACATCCAGCTCTCCTTGCTGTATTTTGAGGTTGTTTTACTTCTACAATCTTTAGGAAACATGATATGATAGCCTTCCCATGAGCTGAAATTTTACCATTGAGGCGTCACTCTTCTTCTGCCAAGCCACTGGTGCAGAGAGCCTGTCTCCCTCTGACAGAGCCGGAGCTTGGCTTCAGGTCGGATCTGTTAGTTCATCTCATTCTCTCTCTCTGCGACCTTCCTGCCATCCGTGTTTGAAGTAGACAGAACAGCACAGGGAATCTGCTGAGCACACTCCAGTTAGGCAATCTGATCCCCTAAATTATTTAGCTGCTTGATGTTATTAATTATGATTATTGAATATTTATATTTATTTCTATAATCTTTCTTTGTGCCATTAAATTTCATCAATCATAAGACACACATTTTCATATCTTTGAAATTAGGATGCCTCTTATAATTCCTGTAATTACCAGCCTTTTTCTTTATTGGTTGCATAAAAAAATCAGGCATATTCTACAGTCAATGTCATCTTAGCGTCTGTGAAATATAATATTTGTTTTCCCTTTATGTTTATTTCTTCTATCCCATTCCTTTCTCATATTAATTAATCTAAGTTTTTTAAAAAGCTGTTTTCATTCTATACGTGTTTGGAAGCTACAAATTCTGTGTCACTGTGGTAACGACTTTTTAACAGTAGCAAGCATGCCAACATTAAAATTTTAAAGTTAATTAGTATCTCATTTGAAGTCTTCAGAAAGTCACCCTAAAACAAGAGGGTGGGCAGAGGTGTTTTTGAAGGGACATCAAGAAACACAGAAGAAGCCATGAGAAAGTGGGAGGCCAAGGAGAGACAGAGCCATAAGGAGCAGTGAGGAGCCAGGCACTGCAAGGACACCTGGGGCAGCTCACTCTCCGAAGTGTTCCGAGCCTGACTCCCTCATGGGTGGAAAGCTGCCCCTGGTGTTAACGCATCCAAACCTCCAGGCTGCACATGCTCAAGTTTTCGTGGAATGGGAATAAAACATGGGGGCTTATGAAAGATGGATAGCTAAACGGTCTTATTAAAAAACAAACAAACAAACAAAAAACCCGGAGCCAGATACTGGGGTGAAAACAGAGAGATCAGAGGAATAAGACAAGCCACAGCCAACCTCACCTCACCAACTCCTCAGCCTCCAGAGAGAGCTACTTCCTGTCCTCTCACGTCTATATCCTTTCTGTGCCCTGCCTTCTTACTTCCTCTCTCCGCCCAGCTACATCACTTCCTCTTTCTGCCCAGCTCAATCACTTCCTGTCTGTCTGTACAGACCTCTGGACCTCTATGGTTAACTAGTGCTGGGATTAAAGGTGTGTGCCACCATGCAAGGCTCTGCTCCCAGTGTGCCCTTGAACTCACAGAGATCCAGATGGATCTCTGCCTCCCGAATGCTAGGATTAAAGGTGTGTGCCACCACTGCCTGACCTCTATGTTTAATATAGTGGCTGGCTCTTTCCTCTGATCCCCAGATAAGCTTTATTAGGGTGCACAAATAAGATATCACCACAGGCTTAGAAGAGACATGTCTGAGAGAGGCTGTCCACTCAGTGACAGCTTCCTATCACAGCTGCGAGTGACCTTGTAGGGACAGAGAGGGTGTAAGGGACATCAACAGTGTGGCTACAATCAGTATTCTTAATCTCCAGCTCATTATTGAAACGGTGAACTTGTCATTCAAACCATGCATCCTGCATCCATTATACATTTACCAGTGTACACTTTATTTCCACTTTTTGAAGTTTTATTTTAAAGATTTTTATTTTAGTTTATTAATTTTAGTGTGTGTGGGGGGGTGAGGGGTGATAGGACAGTGGGCGTGTGCATGTGTGTGTACATACCACTGAAGGCCAGAAGACGGTTTTGGGTCCCATGGAGTAAGAGTTAGAGGTCATTGTCAGTTTCCCCATGTGGGTGATGTGAACTTCAGTTCTCTACAAGAGCAGCAAGTGTTGTTAACTACTAGCCATCTCTCCAGCCATTTATGTTTTGTTTTTAAATGACCAGTGATTGTTTAGATTTAATTGGTACATTATAATATTTCCCTCCAACCCTTCTTCTTTTCTTTTAGAGATTTATTTAAATAAAAATTAAAGATCTTTTACACAACAGGCATGGTGGCCCACAACATTAATCCCACCACTCAGGAGGTAGAGGCAGGTGGATCTCTGTGATCTGAGGACAGTCTGGTCTACATAAAAAGTCAGGACTCTACAGTAAGACCTTGCCTCAAATAAAAAAGTAGTCTGTGGCTAGAGAGATGGCTCAGCAGTCGAGAACAGGGGACGAAGTTCAGTTCCCAGCACCCACGTCAGTCAGCTCACAGCCAGCTATACCTCCAGCTCAGGGAGATACAATGCCCTCTTCTGGTCTTCTAGCATTCTGCACACACGTGGTACATATATGGACACTCAGGTATGTGTGTACACACACAAATAAAATAAATCTTTTCATTCAAGTCTTCTAGATATTTATCATTTATTTTGATAATCTGACACTTTTTGGATTAATATTTTCTCTGTTTCCTTCTCTGCAGATTGATTTATCTGAATATACCTAGTTTTATTTCTGACATTCAGGGATGTTGTGAGCCTAAAGCTAACCAAAAAAAAAAAAAAAAAAAAAAAAGCCAGAAGAACAGACTCATTAAGTGGAATGTGTTCAGACGGGCCTTGAAGTTCGCAGACGACTGGAAAGCTGGCAGGAGACTGTGGCGTTCAGACACTCAAGCAGTCAAGGAGCCCACACAAAAGCACTCCATGGGCAAATATTCCCAGCTAGGGACAGCAAGCCCGCATGAAGGGTGTGGACTTGGGAGTCTGTGATGGATTGGATCTGGAATCAGCTAAGAGACATACAGGCTTCTGGCAGGGTCTGTGGAAGCATCTCCTCACAGACTCTTCCCCAAAGTGTACAGCACCTGCCCCAGACAGGCAAAATATAAAGACATCCAGGACGAAGCAAAACTGCCTTCACCTGCACAGCCTCTCTTCTTTCTGGAAAGCAAGTTTGTCCTACTGCAGCATCTGTTGCTGACATGGAACCCAGCTTCTCTGGCTTCCCGCCTCCCAGTTGCCCTCCAGGAATCCTCCAGGCCCCAGGGCCAGATCGAGGATGCTGATGCACCTGGCCCTGTGCACCAGGCAGCTACTGGGTTCTCAGCCTCTTTGGTGTGCAGACAGCCAATGGGGGACTACCCAGTCCCTGTCATGTAAGCCAGTCTAATAGATCCCCTTTGTGATATGTATTCATTGCCTGAGTTCTCTTCCTCTAGAAAACCGTGACTGACACAAGGTCTCGGCATGTCACTCTGTGTTACAGGAAGAGCCACTGTAGACATGGGTGGTTCCAGGCCTGAGGTCCCTCTACCAAATGTCTCTGTCTCTGGGATGGTTAGATTTGGATCAACTTAGCAGAAGCTCAGGTCCTCTGGGAAGAGGGAACCTCAGTTCAGGAATTGTGCCACCCTCAGGCCTCTGTCCTGGATGGTATAAGAAAGCAGACCAAGCAAGCCATGTGGAGCACGCCAAAGTGCTACTCCTCCATGGCCCCTGCTTCAGCTCCTGCCTCCAGGTTCCTGCCTTGAGCTCCTGTTCTGACTTCCATCAATGATGGGCTGTAAGCTGCCAGTTGCTTTTGTTCATGGTGTTACCACAGCAATAGAAAGCAAACTAAGAGAGTCCCAGAAGCAGCAGCACCTAGGAACTGAACTTTGCTCTGGATGACAGAAACTTAAAACCACTATGAAGCTTAGTCTGCTAAGTATTTCTTAAGCCCAGAATAACAGGAGTTATAAAGTACATCAAACCTTTGGCATTAATTTGCTGGTGTTCATTCAAGGTAATCTCTACAAGTTGAGTATTTTAAATGCTTGCAAAATATAATTGAATTTGGCATATTCAAGCAAATGACAAATTGGTCTATGATTCCAAATTAAATGTTGGCTTGATTTGATGTTAAATGGTATAAGAGAGAGCCACTTAATTTATAATCAATGTTAAAATGGTTAAGGGAACTTGTATTGTGGAGTTGTTTGATCATACAAGAAAGACTAGTTTCTGGGGTTGCAAGTTTATTGCATTTAGTTATTCTACCTTTATAAAGAAAAATCAAATCTATTAAATTTACAAATGTTTTAAAGCATCTAAATGAAATTAGTCCATTCAATCAAATTTACTTAGCATTAATGAATATCAAATTCCCTTAAGCCACTAGTCTAATTTGTATTAAAGTTTTCCTGAAGATAATTATTTTATGTAAAGTGTACCAGGACTAAAATATTAAGTAGAATTAATAAGATGAATTTAGGAGTTTAAGGACAAATTTTAATTTATAACTGATAAATAAAATGCTAAAAAGCAAACCCAAATCAATTACAACGTTCTTCTCTCTGCATCAAGGGCTGGGGAGATGGATCAGGTAGTAGAACACTTTTCTTCCAAGAGTAAGGACCTGGGTTTATCTCCAGAACCCATGTAAAAAGCTGGGCATGATGGTGCATGCTTGTGCTTGCAATCCCAGTGCTGGGGAGGCTGAGATGAGATTCCTGGGGCTCACTGGCCAGCCTGTCTGACTAAATTGGAGACCTCCAGGTAAAACTGAGAGACCCCGTCTCAAAAACCAAGGTAGAGCATGTCCAATGATGTCACAGAGGTTGATCTCTGATCTCCACACACAAACAACCACACACACACACACACACACACACACTTTACCTCAAAACTGATTCTTAAAAACGTATCCTTTCTCAGTGTCTTCCCTTCTCATTCCCTCCACTTCTGAACGTCTCACTGGGTATACATTTCACAATTTAATTTTTTCATGCTTCACCTCTCAGTTCCCTTCCCCAGATCGTAACACCGAGAAACACCATGTAAGGTTGTCATCTCCAATTCTCAGATGTGTCTTCTCCTGGGTCTGTTAATCCACCCACTGGGGTCTTTCTTTCTTAATTGTAACATCTCTATTTCTCATCCACACCGCACTCTGCTGCAGCTCTTCAAACCGCTTTGCTTCTTCTCCAGATCCCTCGCTCCCTGCAAAGGCCTGATTTGGGTGAGCAGGCTCACTGTGTGTACAGCACACTGGCTGGAGACCTGGCCCTTGGGTCCCATGTGCCATGCCTGTCTCCACCAAGCTGTGCCTCTACTTTTGGACATGGGGTTCAGCCTCCTGAGTGACATCACAGGGTGAGTGGCGCCGCATTGCAGGCGCCCCTGAAGAGAAACGTGAGCAATATGGAACACGAGGGAGTTGAGAAGATAAATGCCACGTTCTTTCTCCCTTCTAACCGGTGGTGTTGTTTCTTTCCACAGTTTTCAGAAGAACTCTCCAGCTGTGTCCAACTCAAAGCCCACAGGTCACATGTGTTCCAGGAAGCTATGAATGTGACCTAACACAAAACTGTGAACTTACGACATGAGATTTGTGTGTGTGTGTGCAGTTTTGTTTGTTTTTTCCTTGTTTGTTTTGGTAACTGGATTGCATGGTTGCCTACCGTGAGCTTTATAGATGACCATATTGCACCATCAAGAGATTAGACGAGACTGCAACAAACACATCTGCCAAATATCCAGGTGTGGTTTCTCCAGAGTCTCTTTAGCAATAGAGACGAGTACATTACGATACCACGGCACACTGTCTCGATTCTTACCCAGCCCCAGTTACTCTTACTCTATTCAGAAATGATGAACAGCGATTTGAAGATAAAGTAGCTAACATGGGCTTCCTCACCCTTGTCTCAGTCTCTGCTTTCTACAGACACTCAGCTAAGGGCCCTTAAAACTGAGAATGGACTCTATGAGAATTACAGTCTCCTCTTGTTATGTTTTAGAAAGATTCCATTTGTGTCATTAATATAGGCACCAGTCAAAGCCTATACAAATATTTGATTGTCTTAAATTGTTTAAAATTTAACCTGGCTCTTTGTGCTGCCAACTCTTACTCGTGGTGAATCATTTCCTTGTGTGTGCTGTGGTTTTTGTTTGTGATTTTCTCTTCTGTAGGGTTGTGTGAATTAAACGAAGAAAGGTATGAAAGCGTGCTACTGCTCAACTGGCCTTCAAGCTTTATGCAGCCCAGCAGCTCAGCCAGGGAATGATGCCACCCACAGTGGGCAGGTCTTCAACACTTCCTTTAACATACTCAAGATAACTCCTCCCAGACACACCCAGAGGCCCATCTTAAGGGATTCTATATGCTGTCAAGTGCACAGTTAACCTTACCCGTCACAGTATGTATTAATGTGTATACATCAAATGAGGGTATTAATATCTCCATCTCCTCATCATCATTTTGTGTTTGGACACTTTAAGCATCTCTCATCTAGTTGTTCATAAAATGTTTAGCAGGACATAATCAGTTATGGTCACCCCACTGTGCTGAGGGACAATAGTACTCATTACTTTACCCAGCTTTCTTTGTCACCTACTTTCCAAACTCTGTGGGCTCTCTCTTCACCTTTTATTGAGGTCATTTTTATTTATTATTTATTTTATGTGTGTGAGTGTTTGCTTACAAGTATGTATGTGTGCCAAGTATATGTAGTACCTGTGGAGGCCAGAAGAGGGTGTCAGATCCCCATGGAACTGGGGGTTACAGAAGGTTGTGAGCCATGTGGGTGCTGAGAACCAAATCCTGGTTCTCTGCAAGAGCAGCCAGTGCTCTGAACCCCTGAGCAATTGCTCTACCCCTCATTAACGTTTTTAATTTGCAGTTTTAAGTTTGCTAATGATTTTGGACATCTTTTTGTGGGATCCTTTGCTATTCATATATCTTCTTCGACAAAATGTCTGTTTGAATCCTTTTAAAGAGGGTTGTTTCTCTTACTGAGTTATAAGAATTCTATCATGTTTTACACAAGGAATCTCAATCTGTGGTTTCTGATTTCACTTTTCTTAACAGTGTCTTTTGAAGAACAGAACATTTAAATTTTGTGTATTCCAATTTTTCAGGGTTTTTTTCTATCTTATGTTTTCTATGAACTCTATCCCCAAACCAAGATTTTCTCCTGTGTTTCCTTAAAGACATTGTATGAGACTTAGAAATTTACAAGTAGATGGGTAGTCTGTTTCAATTTAATTTTTTTGTGCTCGGCACAAGGCATTGTGCCAATGTCCAATTGCTTCATTACCATGTGTTGAAATGGCTATCCTCTCTCTACCGAACTCAACATGTATTGAAAATCAATGGATTGTGTAAGTGTGGGTTTATTTTCTGTTCTGTTTCATTGATCCATGTCTCTATCTCTTTGTCACTTCTTGTGGTCTTGATTGCTGAGCTGTAAAGCAAACCAGGAAGGCAAGTACTGTATGTCTTCAACTTTTTGTTTCAAATTATCCTCGAGGCTTTGCTTTTTCTTATATATCTTATAATTGATTTTTCTGGTTCAATACGAAAGCTGCTTGGATTTGGGTTTTTGGGGGATTATGGTGAATTTATAGATCAGTCTGGGAAGAATTGACACCTTAGCAGCACTGAGTCCCCTAAGCTTGTCATTCACTTAGGTCCTTGATTCCTCTCAGCAGTGTGCGATGGCTGTGAGCACAAACCTTCCACGGAGTCTATTTGATTTATCTCTAAATATTTCACAGGATTTTGGTGGCATTATATATGGCATTTCTTTTTAAATTTATAATTGTTCATTACCAGTTCCTGGAAATAGAAGCAACTTTTGTGTATTCACCTAGTATCTTGTGTGGTACACTAATAAAATTTGCCTGAAGATCAGAGAGACAAAGGAACAAGCCACTGCCATGTCTCACCTCATCAACTCCATGAATCCTCTGACTGAATGTCTTCAGCTGAAAGGCTTCAGCTAAAAGAGGTGCTTCTGCCGAAAAGCCTTTAGTTCCTGTCTCCTCATGCCTTATATACCTTTCTCTGCCCTGCCACATTACTTCCTGGGATTAAATGCATGTGTGCTTCCCAAACAAAGGCATGAGATCTCAAGTGCTGGGATTAAAGGCATGTGATTCCCAAGTACTGGGATTAAAGGTGTGTGCCACCACTGCCTGACTCTGTTTCTCTCCTAGACTGAGTCAATCTCATGTAGTCCAGGGTGACTTTGAACTCACAGAGATCCAGATGGATCTCTGCCTCCTGAGTGCTAGGATTAAAGGTGTGTGCTGCCACTGCCTGGCCTCTGTGTTTAATCTAGTGGTTTTTTCTGTTCTCTGATCTTCAGGCAAATTTTATTAGAGTACACAATATATCACCACAATCTTGTAACCAGGGGAAAAAAATCACAATAGTTTTTTTTTCTTTATTTTCTATTCTTCTGGACTTTCCATGTAAACAACCATGATGCCTGTAAATTGTTCTTATTTCTTTCTTCCAATTCATATGCCTTTTATCCTCATATGTGAGCAAGATGGATAAACAGTAAATCTAAGTCTAAAATGACTCCTTCAGTAAATACACAATGAAATGAATAAAAAGAGAACATTTTGTCATCATTTAATAGGTAGTGTTTCCTTTCTCAGTGATATCCAATATTATGGTGTATTTTACCATCCATAGCATTAGGAAAAGAAGAAATCTTGCTTTTCCTAGATTATGCTGTGAACACTCTGCCGGGGGTTATATAGTGTGGTGGTCCCGATATCAGGTTATATATACCCAGGGACTCCATAGTTTATACTGTAATCACTGACTCCCTTTAAGACTGATTTTCATTTTAAGACTGAACCAGGTCTGCTATTTAAGATCCCTGAAGGCTAAAAATGGTTGGTAAGCCAGTGACATTTAGTGGCTTTTGATCATGATAAATATAAACAGGAAACTCTACAAACTGGACAGGGCTGGAATTTTACTTTATTTACAAGCTAACACGGTCACCTGATAATTTTTCCTGGAGACACAGGATGCCGGGGCAAGAGACAAAACACAACATTGTTTGTAGGATGGCAGGCTAGCCGGTGTTGGTTCCTCTTGGCTACAAAGTGCCACGGTTCTGGAGCAGGCGCAGTGGCCGCTTGCTGCCTTCCCCCTGCAGGGGGCGCTGGAGTGGGAGGATTGCTTGAGGAAGAAGACTCACCTTGGCATCAGCCTGTGGAGACCCTGTCTCAAAACAACAACAACAAAATGACCTGCCCGGGGGCAATGCAAGGCTGGCCCGGATGGAAGCTGGACAGGTTCCAGGAACAGACAATTATAAATTTAGAAAGCACTGTGTGTAATAAAGCCTGAGAAGTACTGAGACATAAATCAAACAGAGCATATGGAAGGATATTGCTCAAAATGACAACACTTTGGGCTGAAGAGATGGCTAAGGGGTTATGAGCGCTGGCTGTTCTTCCAGATGGCCTAGGTTCAGTTCCCAGTACCCAAATCCTGACTCACAAACATCATAGTCCTAGCACATCTGACACCCTCTTTTAGCCTCCAGGGGCACCAGACAAGCAAGCAGTACACAGGCAAAACACACACATGCACAAGAATATTTAAATTAATTTTAAAGACCTTAAAAATGATAACACATTGCTGAGGGAAATGAGAGATCTAATTGTGGTGATATATTGTGTACCCTAATAAACTTACCTGGGGACCAGAGGACAGAGCTAGCCACTAGATTAGAGACACTGAGGTCAGGCAGTGGTGGCACACACCCTTAATCCCAGCACTTGAGATCTCATGCCTTTGCTTGGGAAGCACACATGCATTTAATCCCAGGAAGTAACGTGGCAGGGCAGAGAAAGGTATATAAGGCATGAGGAAACAGGAACTCGCTCTCTTTAGGCTGAGGATTTTGTAGAGGTATGAACTAGGGGCTGGCTGTTCGGCTTCTCTGATCCTCATCCTCATGCAAGTTTATTAAGGTACCCAATATATCACCACACCTAATAGAAGACCTTAAACTGTGTTCAGTGACTAGAAGACTCAACACAGATTTATTTGTGTTATACCTGAGAAATCCCAAACTTAGAATTCTGAATCTTTTGAAGGGATTATGAGAAAAATGGCTGACCCCATAGAAATATATTTTATTATTATTTATATTGTTACTACTATTATCACTATTCAGGACATCTATGTGCCCTCTGCTTCAAACAGAAATGTATTTCTACCACCTAATGGCGTTTCTGGTACAACATCCATGAAAAGAGAGTACACTGGATGCTTAGTACTGCTGCTCCAAAGACGAGAGCCGTGAGAATCACGGCTGCTGTATGACACATTCCCCCTCCTATCATGATAGACGCCATCTTGGAATTGCCCAGGCAGCCATGCTAACAAGGACAGATCAATACCATGGTGTCCAGGCTTATGGTGATGATAATGGGACTATTCACACTCCACAGTAGACTGAGGGAAGGAAAGTCTGGAGGCCCTCACCTGAGATTCTGGCTACTGCCCTCTCTCCCCTGCAAGTGGTCGTGGGAGATGCTGGAGTTTATGGGAAGTGAAGGCTAGGGAAAAGCTGGACTTGACCATGTAGCTTCCAGGAGGTTGTCACCCAGAATATGTTGGGACTTTGCAGTAATGCATATGTTCTGGGTCATCTATACCTCTGTAGCCCCTCCCTGTCCTCTGTAGGAAAGTGTGATGTAAACTAATTGATTTCACCATGATTGACTTTAATAGGATCATACTTGAATCTGTCCTGCATGCCCATCTGGAGTGAATGGACATTCAGTTGTGTCTCCCTAGGAAAAGTTAACATAACAATCAATAGCAGTGACTGTGACAGTCCCAGTGGTCATCTGGAAGAAATTATTCTAAGTAGAGCCTGGTTTCTGTGGCCAGGGATCTCTGTCGGTGGCAGCCTGCCTGTGTGTTCAATAAACTTGTTTCTAAGATCACATCCAAGCCTTCTGTGCAGACAGGGATGGCCATGTGACACAGATGGCCAATGAAACACAGATGCAAGTGATTTCATCATCTCCAGGCCCATCTGTGAATAAATGTAAATGATAGATAAACTGATAACACTTTAGTAGCTTGACCATGAATTTGGCCCATTGCAGGAGCCAGCATTTTACATTCTAATCAATACGCCAGCCTGACTGCTACCCTACCCCAAACTTAAACGAGAGTACATGAGGCCAAAGTGGAAAACTCGCTTTACTGTTTTATTGTGTTATTAATGTCTAATGGAGAGTTATTAAAAACTAAATAAGAAATGATTATTTTATTATAATGTAGGTCTTGAGAAGATGAACAAGGAAATACAGATAGTTACATATTTATTAGCTCTCTCTCTCTCTCTCTCTCTCTCTCTCTCTCTCTGTGCGTGTGTGTGTGTGTGTGTGTGTGTGTGTGTGTGTGCACCGCGCGCGCGTGTTTCATGGTGTGATCAGGAAATGTGTTTTCTGATGAGCATGCAGGAGACTGCGCTGTAGTGGCTTCAAGCCTCGTTGCTTTTGCCTTTGTAATGTACAAAACCCTACCAAGCATATCCCTTGAGCTCAGAGTAAGCCTGATTAAAAACTTAGTGGTTAGAACACTTGATTTTTAGCATCTTCCCACTCTAGTCTGTTCCAAGAACCAAAGTAGGCTATCTCTGAAAGAAAAAGAGAAAATAAATGATCAAACAATTTTTGCCCAGTCTTTAAATGGTGGAAAACCTTCAAGTGACCTCAGACTTATTAGTACTCAATGTCAAAACAATGGGAAGTCCAAGCAGCTTTTAAATACAATAGGCCAGCTAGACTGACATTTATGGGAAATGACAGGCAAGGCACACACTGGTGACGTGGCTCAGGTTTCTTCTTTTCGTTCTTTTAATATGGGGTAGACTGGAAAGATAGCTCAGCAGTTAAGAGCACTTAATACACTCTTGCAGAGGACCTGACTTCCGTTCCCAACAAGTATGGTGGGGAGCTTACAACCACATGTAACTCCAACTCTAGGAGCGTTTGATGACCCCAACCTTCATGGGCAACTGCACTCACACACACACACACACACACACACACACACACACACACACACACAC
>CABHPQ010122978.1:0-12779 GCA_902168405.1 Peromyscus aztecus
TTTTTTGTTTTTTTTTTTGTTTTTCGAGACAGGGTTTCTCTGTGTAGTTTTGCGCCTTTCCTGGATCTCGCTCTGTAGCCCAGGCTGGCCTTGAACTCACAAAGATCCGCCTGGCTCTGCCTCCCAAGTGCTGGGATTAAAGGCGTGCGCCACCACCGCCCGGCTACTCTTTCATTTTTTTGGCTGCCCTACATTCTGAAACTGGAACTGGACGGAATGGAGGAAGAGGATGTCTTCGCCCTTCCTCTTCATAGTGAGTTTCTTCTAAGAAGAAAAAACTTGAGCCATTCTGGTAACTGTCTTTCCCCCTTTAAGACCAGCGTGTCACAGAAGTGGTGGCTTCTTGTCTGAAATTCTGGAGCTCAAGAGTCTGAGGCAGGGGGATTGCTAGTTTGAAGCCAGCTTGGACCACAAAGCAAGACCCTGTCTAAAAAAAATAATCGTCGTTCAGTAATGAATAAAACCAACGTGCTTTATAAATTCTTGTTTCCTCTGTATATTCCAACAGCTAGAAAGCTTTTTGATGGACTTCTCTCATAACTTTCTTACTATAAACTCAATAGGTGTATGCTCACTTCAGCAGCACACACACAAAGACAATAGACAGACTCAGTAAACTTTTACCACCCCAGCTCCCATTCCATCTAAGAATCTGGTTCTCTTGTTGATACTCTCCTGCATTTGTACTTAGCACATAAGAAATCCTCCTTTGCTGGGAGAGTAAGTGAGCCCAAGAGAGAAATCATCGGGTTCTTTATAAATGGGATTCCCCAAAAGCTGTGTATTGGTTCCTTTTATCGTGGCTGGGGCCAAATACCTGACTGAAGTAGCTTAGTGGAGGGAGGGTTGATGTGGGCTGGTTTAAGGGCCCACAGACCATGAAGCTGAAGGAAGTACGGAGAAGGGAGCAGCCTGCCTCTGTGAAGGAGGGAGTACTAAGCAGTGTTACATCATATTAGCAGCTGGGAAGCAGACAGCTAGGGCTAGAACCTGCCAAGCCATAACCCAAGCGATGCCCTAACTGCTCTATTCTGTCAGCTAAGCCTTGTAGCTAAAAGATCCCTCAACCTCCCAAAACAGTGCTACCAGCTGGGACCAAGGATTCAGACGGATGAGCCTGCAAGTGACAGCTCACATTCAAACCGTAACACAAAAGAAGCAGAATTTCAAAACTTGCAGTTTTTCTGGCCTGGATAAAAGCTGTGTTCATGCAACTAAGAATAACACTTAGCTGACCACACCTGGCCTCTGCAAAGGGCGTTTTGGGTCCGTCGGAGGTGATGGCCATCTTTTTCAGGTTGTGTTTTCCTCTGCCCATGATGACTGTGTGTCCTCATGAGAGCTGACTCAAGACAGTGCAGTGTATTTTGGTGCTGTAGATTAGCTTGTGTGAGGATATCATGCTCCCAAGTTCCTCCCGTGTGTTCTTGGTGGTTTGTGTAGTGTCCCATCCCGGAATTTATTAATCCTATCTGACCTGCCTGCTTTTCCTTTTCATGGGCTTTTCTCCAGGCACATGCTAGCCCAGATTGGGTGTCCTTCCATGCTCCTATTCTATCCTGGGGTCTCCTCTGTATGATTCTTCACTCACAGTTTGCTTGTCTGCTTCATAAGTCTAAGTGGATACACATACACACACACACTCCTGTGCTTGACATGATACCTCACACCTGGGGTGTGCTCAGTGAGTTTGTTTAAAACAGGTGAACGATTGAGTTTGTTTAAAACGGGTGAATGATTCAGCACAATTTCAGACGAGGTTCGCATCCTATCTGTATCCAAATTTGCCTACGATTCTGTTAGAAGCCATAAGCAGCCTCTAAGGTCCATATCAAAAGGTAAGCTTTCCTTAATGGTCTCAAATTTATCTTATATTCTCCATAGCATCCCAATTTTGCTTTTTGTTGATTAGTTGTATCAGCAACTAATATAATAAAAATATATTGTGTTTATCAAACATTTCAGATGGCATTTTAGATTAAATTTTGACATGTGAATTACTATGAATCTAATTATTATAACTTACATTTTATTTTTAGTTGTCTTTAATGTCTACCTGGAACCTTTCTTCTGCTTTCTTGTAAATCAATGTTGGTTAATGCTAAGTAAGCCACACTGTTTTGATTCATGGATTTGTGTAGATTCAAATATACCATAAAATAGAATGCCTGATGTTTTTGTGGGCTGTGACAGTCTAATTTGTTTTTTTTTTTTGTCTGTTTTTTGTTGTTTGTTATTTTTAACCAAACCTTACTGAAGGAACTGGAAAGCATGTCCCTTATGTAGTTGACCCTCAGATTTGGAGGATGTTCTCATTTGCTCTCAGAGAGAAACAATTACTTGAAGAGGGAAGACTCATTTTCTGATTTTTGATGCAGTCAAAGCAGACTTTGAAATACACTTTGATTTATTCCTTTGACAGACAGTTTACTGGATGAATTCAACCTTTTAATCTTTGGGTTTTTTTCCTGTTTTGGTTTTTCAAGGTAGGGTTTCTCTGGGTAACAGCTCTGGCTGCCCTGGAACTCACTTTGTAGACCATGCTGGCCTCAAACTCACAGAGATCCACTGCCTCTGCCTCCAGAGTTCTAGGACTAAAGACGTTCGCCACCACACCTGCCAACTTTTTAATTTCTGTATGAAGTGATCACGACCTGGTACTACACCAGTAAACTGCTACCTAAGCAGAGTGATCATCACATCAGCGCTTTGTACCTCTAAGTCCCACTGTCATGGGGTCTCCCGTCCCCTAGAAATAAGGGTGCAGACACAGGATAGCAGCCAATCTTAAAAGCTTCATTTAGTCCATAAAAAGAAATGGGGGGGGGGGGCAAGGGAACCCTGTTACACTTAGTTAACCAAACTCTGGTTTTTGTAGTCTAAATAGCAAGTTGTGATCACTTTATAGCATCAATAAGTCATAAAAGTATTTTATTAGACATGATCTTTACAAGTAGTCTCTAGCCCTGGACTTTAGAGTGGTGTCTTTATCTTTATTACCTTCCTGTCCTTGATTAAAATACTGTGTTAATGACCAACAGGGTCGGCCGTTTCCCTGTTTCCTAATTGAAAGCCCGTCTGCCGAGGCTCTCCCTTCCCATCTTGACTTTGTCACCCGAGTCACTCTAAGTGCCTCAGGTCCCACCTTTGCCGACGGACGTTCTGCTGGCAGAGGATGGCTACAGAAATAACGCTGTCCTTAGGCAAAGCGTTATTTTCATTCAAGCTTTTTCAACGTTTGTGGTCTAGACAGGTGTTCTCTTTCACATGATAAAGGTGATAAAGAAAACCTAGCTGCTGTGTAACCTGTCACCACCCTAAGGCGGGAGTCCTCAAGGTCTGTTTCTGTTCATTGACAAATGCCATATCCTCCAGCCTGGAGAGTGCTTTGTCGAGCTTGTTCAAATACAAAGTGCCAGAAAGGTAGCCTACACTTGACAGAACAAAAATGCAGAAGATAATGCCTCCATCCTGAGTGCTTCTCATTCCAGAGTGTGAAATTGCAGTTAGCACTAACATCAGCCGGACCGCCAAAGACAGGCATGTGATAATTCAGAGAATCCTAAACAACTTTGCTTCAGCTGTTTAGTTTTTGAGGAGAAAGCAAATCTACCTTACCTAGAGGGCTTGTTTTCAAATGCAACAAGACATGAGAAGAATGGCTAGGTGGGGGTGGGGGTGGAGGGGAGATGTCATTGAGCATCTTCAGGGTCTAGAAATGTGATGTGATTTTCTTGTTATCAGCTTGTGAGTATGACCTGCCTGCTACCTGTCTCCTTTGGGGCAGGCACCACTCATAACTGAGTCTGACATTCCAAGGGCCAAGTGGTACCAGCGTCTTTACAGCATCCAAAAGTACACCCCGCCCCATCTCCTTCCTGGTGGCATGCCATCCCACTGCCCATGGCACTGCTGTTCTGCCCGTGCACATCAGGTGCTCTCCAGGATGAATGGCATTTGCCTAGTTTATCAGAAGCCCATGGCATCTGATTTTCTGTTTCTACTCCCTATTTTCTATTGATATTACATAGTAAAACTAAACTCTAAATCAATAAGACTCATAGGAGAAAGCTGATAATTATAATATAATGCACACTGCATACAACAGATGCTCGATGACTACCTGACTTCCAAGGGGCATTCTAGTTGGTGGGTCTCAGGTGACTTTCTCAATGTGAGTGAAAAGTCCTCAGATTAAAAGATTTTTTTCCTGAGAGTTGTAGGGGCCGTCAACTTTCCCCCACGTTTTCCCACTCTGCTTGAATGTGTTTGGGGATATATTTATTATACCTCCCTCACCTGAGATCCTACCCCAAAGCTAGACCAGCTAAGGTTGGCCTGTGATGCGCCTACACTCTGAACATTTGCCCACTCCTCTTTGCCTAGCCATGGTACTTGAAAATACATTTTCTTTTTTCTTTAATTTTTTTCCAAGACAGGGTTTCTCTGTGTATCCCTGGATGTCTTGGAACTCACTCTGTAGACCAGGCTGGCCTCAAACGCACAGAGATCTCCTGACACTGGGATTAAAGGCGTGCGCCACCACCGCCTGGCTTGGAAGTACATTTTCATCTCACTAAAATGAGCACTCTTGATAGCACCAGTCATGACAGCGCATGGAGCTTTTCTTCTGAGCTCGGGATACATGAGAGCTTCATAAGGTGGATACATGCTTGATTGATAACTAGGTGGAAACAACAGACCCCAATCCTAGGGGGGAAATTGATTATGAACTATCTTGTCCTCATTAAAAATGTTGGTGTTGTGAGTTCGAGGCCAGCCTGGTCTCCCAAGCGAGTTCCAGGAAAGGCGCAAAGCTACACAGAGAAACCCTGTCTCGAAAAACCAAAAAAAAAAAAAAAAGTTGGTGTTTTGGTGGCAGTGTTGGTGTGAACGTGAGGACAGAAGACAATCCTGAGTGTGCATCTCAGGAGCCATGCACTCTCCTAGGAGGACAGGGGTGGGGTAGGGTCTCTCTGTGACTTTAGGCTTTTTGATTTAGCAAGGCTGGCCAAGGAAGTAAAGGGACCCTTCTGTCTGCCTTCCCAAAACGAGGATTGTAAGTGTGTGCCACCATGCCCAGCTTTTTAACATATATTCTAGGGCCATCCCTAGTCTTCATGCTTCACAGCACAACGGGCACTTTACTGCGTCCCTAGCCCAGAAATGTTTAAGTGTTCCCTTGCTTATTTGCCATTTCTACAAGTACAATTAGGTACCAGGTCAGCTCAGGTTAGAAGTATATTGCTTCTCCCATAGATTATGCTTAATAAGGTCTGTATTACTGGGCAGATGGATATACAGATAGATGGATGATTGAAGTGAGTGTATGTCTGTCTATTGTACTTGCAGACAGCCACCAACTTTAAGATTATTGTTTTCTTTGAATTATGCAGTAGTTTTTAATGACCATTTTATACCAAGGTACCCACGTCCCATTCTATTCCCTTTGCAACAAAAGAAACGTGACAAAAATGGATATGGTGGGTTGATATTTGATGACAGATTGTGACTTTAGCTTATAGTTAGGAATGCTTTCCAAACGTAAGGCACTGTTCTAAATGTTTTACATGCATTATATATCTTTTGAAACCCTGTTATTGCCAAAGGTAGAAAGGATATGAGGGCAATTTGGCCGCAATACCCATTACCCCATTGACCATAGAATCGTTGTGGCTGATCTGGCTGATGAGGTAGATGCTCCCTTCTTCCCTCATTGCTCTGTGTGCATCCCTCCTAAAGCTGCACGTTTCGTCAAAAGGGCTAGCCTTTCCCAATAGAGGAGGACTATTCTTAGAAGTCAAGAGTAAGCAAATAGCAGTACTCCTCTAATAGACCCTCCTCAAAGCTCTCATGGTCCAAAAGGTGGAAGCAATGCATCTTTTTCAACCAGCAAATGAATATATAGAATTTGGTATAATCCAAGAACGGCATATTGATAACCACAAAAGGATAAAGTTCTCATTCATGCTATAACATGGATGAATCGGTGAACATAAGAAAAATAAGTAAAATAAGCCAGACACAAAAGGACAAATGTTGTTCCATTTATATGAAATAGGTCTGTGGTGGTTTGAGAGAAAGTGGCCCCCAAAGGGAGTGGTACTACTAGGAGGTGTGGTCTTGATGGAGGAAGTGTGTCACTGTGGGGGCTTTGAAGTCTCTTTTGCTCAAGCTTCCCACAGTGTGACTTTGAGTTGACTTCCTGTTGCCTGCAAGATGGAGCACTCTCAGCTCCAGTCTGCCTGCATGCCACCATGCTCCCCGTCATGATGATAATGGACTGAACCTCTGAAAAAGTGAGCGAGCCCCTTCCATTAAATGTTTTCCTTATAAGAGTTGCCTTGCTCATGGTTCTCCTCACAGCAGTAAAAACCCTAACTAAGACAAGGTGGAGTAAGAAAATTCAGAGAGCTGGTGAAGAGGTTAGAAGTTACCAGGGATATAAGGAGGGGCAAAGAAGAGCAGAGGCCTGAGGGAAGTGATAATTGAGGAGTAGTGTTTGTTTCCAACAACACTGTAAATAGGATTATATAGTTATACTAACCTGCACATTTAAAATTATTAAAATAGCAGGTTTTATTTATATTTTCCTACAATTTTTAAAAATAGTAAGAAAGGGCCCTGGTATTAAGCTAATTCTAAATTTGTGTATGTTTAGAATGTTTGGACAAGTAGGAGTTGTGTGTGGAACACAATGAGGAGTCTGGGATTCACGGCCTTGGTCAGAGCTAGCCTCTTCATGGGTCTCTTGGCTTTCCCCAGATGACACCAAAAGAATGTCTGCTGTGACTCTCTGTGCCATCCATGATCAAGGTAGGGAGAGGAGAAAGTAATGATACTAGCTATCATCATTAATTTCTCTTTTAATTCCACAGAAGCTGTCTACCTATATCCTTCTGGGCATACCTGTGTGTTGAGATATCCCAAGCTCCAAAAGAGGGACACCAGCAGAAAGAGTACTCAACTTTCCCAGCCTCTGTAGTGAAAGCTGCAAGAAGATGTAGTTAGAAATATCTGCTAAGAGAATAAGAGATCATGGGGTCCTTGACCCTAAATGGAGTATCTAAATCGCACGCCCTCCTCCTAAGACTTGGCAATCATCATGGAAGATGGGGCAAAAGGAGCCAGAGGTTAAGGAGGACTGTTGTGAAACACTTCTGGCATGATAGGTCAGTAACACACATGGATTCAGAATGGCTGTGGCAACATGCCTAAGACCTATGTAAAAATGCTAGCATAGTGGGAGAAACGTTTGAAGTTCCACCCCTAGATGAGAAGCTATTGGCATTTGATGAGTGCTGGGGAAGGAAGAGTCAGTTTTCTCCAGGGATGTGGTCCTGTGCAGGATGCTCATGCCCCAGTGGACTGACCTATACACATGCACATATTGACAATACTAATTGAACTCAGTGGTTAACAAAAGAGTACATGAAATTGGAAGGGGGTGTGATGGAAGAGGTCTAGAAGGAGTTGGTAGGTGAACTGAGAGGTAAATTTTATTCAAATTCATTGTATATGTTTATAAAACTATCAAAGAATAAATTAAAAACATTTTTAATGCCTGCTTAGAATAAGCATATCTGGAAAAAAATCTCCAAAATAGAGGTTAGATCAGAGTTTCTCGACCTGAGAGTTGGCATTTTGAACTAGGTAAGTCTTTGTCTTGGTGGGCTCTTCTATACGGTTAGCAGCATCCTTGGCCTGTACCCACTGTGTGCCAGTAGTCACTACACTCCCTTCTGGTTGTGACAATCAAAAATGCTATCAGTCCAACGACTTAGGGATTAGAGATGCACCTCCAGTTGACAAACAAAGTTAGGGTACAGATAATTTCAGAGCATTTTCTCTTAGCCATTCTGTGGCCAGCATGTGGCATTGAACATGATCTTGTAGTTACCACGAGCCATAGATAACTGAGCTAAGTTAACATAGATTATGAGATAGCCATAGATGCTAGGCTAACTGTACTAGTCAAGGTTATATAGAGGAACAGATCCCAGATAATGAACATAGATAGACAGACGGATGGATGGATGGATAGATAGATAGATAGATAGATAGATAGATAGATAGATAGATAGATAGATGGATGGATAGATAGATAGATATAGGGGATGGATAGAAAGTGGGTTTATTTGGCTGGCTTAGATGATACAGTCTGGATAGTCCAACAATGGCTGTTTCACACCAGGGAGACCACAAATCTGGTAGTTGTCAGTCCACCAAGCTAGATACTGCAACAGTTCCAGTCTGACACTGAAGACCCAGAGGATTCTGGGAGAGCCTCTGGTCTCCAGTCCACATTAGAAAGCTGATGCTGGGCCAGCCAAGGAATACAGCAGTGGCAGCATCAGAGTAGATAAACTTGCCAGCAAGAGGGACAAAAGCAACAGCCCAAAGCAAGTCTTCCTTCCATTTTTCTGGAAGATGACTGAAAGACAACTGGGCTACCTCTGGAGGATGCTGCCCACATTTAAGGTGGATCTTCCTGCTTCAGAGAATCAGATAAGGCCCCAGGGGCCTGCCTTTTAGTTGATTCCAGATCCAGTCATGTTGACAACCAAGATTAGCCACCGCACTGATGGACTGTGCTTTCCCTGAGTACTAAGTATTTAGTCATAGCCCTTTAGAGTTCAGGAAGACCTGAAGGTATGAGATGACAGAGCAGGAGAGGAGCAACTGTGTCTCAAGCATCTCAGTGAAGAAAACTAGTTCTGCAGAGCAAAAATCAAATAGCGTATGTCTCTAAATAATATTACTCCTACACATGAAAGGTCCCCCAGTAGTTAATGTTTTTCATAACAGAGTTCAGTAATGTATTGCTTAAGAAAAGGGATACAGCAGGGTTGTGGTGGCACACGCCTTTAATCCCAGCACTTGGGAGGCAGAGACAGGTGAATCTCTGTGAGTTCGAGGCCAGCCTGGGCTGGGCTACATAGTGAGTTCCAGGAAAGGCGCAAAGCCTCACAGAGAAACCTTGTCTCGAAAAACCATAAAAAAGAGAAAGAAAGAAAGAAAGAAAGGAAGGAAGGAAGGAAGGAAGGAAGGAAGGAAGGAAGGAAGGAAGGAAGGAAGGAAGAAGAGGGATACATTCTGAAACATGCCTTAGTAGGCAATTTCATTGTTATAGAAATAATAGTGTACTTCCATACACTTGAAAGGTCTGGCCTGCTGTTCCTAGGTTATGAACCTTTTGAGCTGGCTCTGCTGAATACTGCAGGCAACTGTAACACAATGGTGAGGATTGACAGAGCTAAACATTCTGAGCATCAGAAGGGCACATTTAAAATAGGGCATTAGAAACTCCTTTTTCAAAAGCAAACAGAAAAGACACACTGTCCTGGAGCATTTACCACAGTGGTACAGGCCTGGAAGTTGCCATAGATGAGCCAGTGAGAGCAAGGTGTGAACATGAAAGTGAGGCCAGCTGCACTGCTGTGCACTTGAAAACCAGTGCACACTCAGCCCACACTACATTTCTTTTAAAATATTTTCTTCAATAATAAATGAACCTTAGCTCTTTGTGGCTTTTGTATTTGTAAACTTTAAAAAAAAAAAATGTGTCCTGCCCCCTTAGTAGATCTTCAAGGATACCAACATCTTTTTCTAGAATTCCTCCTGAAGGACTTGCCTATGGCTCTTTTACAGGTAACTTTCATGCACTGTAAAATACTGATTAAAAATATCGCACATAAACCGGTGGCAGGCAGCACGGTGTGGTTTATCTCAGTAGCACCGCCACCAGCATGTGTACCTAGCACTCCAGAGTCACCGGGCAACAGGAAGCTCTCAGCTCCCTTACAACAGGGCCACTGTGATATACGGGTTTTGTTGTTGGTGCAAATGTTCTATGATGCAAAACTCTTGTTTAAATGAAAACTTTGGGGAGGGGGTGATAATGAAGGCCAAGAAACACTTCTGTAGCTTACAGAGCTCCGCAGGGCAAGGCGGGTTTCAAAGAAAGAGGAATGTCTTTTTTCTTCACATGCAGCGACATGGGAATTGTGGAACATGAATGGTGAGTGACTTTTGAGTCCTGTGCTGGTTTTCACTGGACACTTCCCTGTGCCTGTTGTTCAGTCACTAATCATCTCGGGCCGTTGACTTTCATCCTCTCCACAAATAAAATGCATTGCTTTCACCAGCTCTTCTGGAAGGTGTCTTCAACAAAGGACAGACTCCCTTTCACATCAAAAGGGTATTCCTAAGGGTTTCCCTTAGGAAACTAGTATGACTAGAAATACCGCATTCAAATCCTCTCCATTATCAGTAGTCACATCATAGAGTAGGAAGTATTCCTAGAAAAGTAAGTGTAAGATTGTTAATATAGTACTTTATTAATTCTTTGAAAATTTCATACATGCACACAATATGTTTTGATCATATTCACTCTCCGCTTCTCCCCCTAACTCCTTCAAAACCATAAGAGTTGATAAGTCTAGGTTTAGTTCCTTGACTTTTGACAGCCTTGTGCGACTAAAGTTTCTAATCTTTGAAATGGAGATAATGTTCACTGTGCAATATTGAGATGAGAATTAAAGAAGACATTATATTCAACTATTTAACAGAGCAGAGACCTGAGTAAGTGGTAACACATGGCAGCTATTGGCAAGCCTGTCTGAAAATACTATTTAATAAAGCAACTTTGTTCTCATCTCAAGCCATCGGTATATGAATGAATGGCCCACATCCATGTGACTGAAAGGTACCCCTTCAATCAGAAGTTGCCTTGGGAGACGAGGCTGTGATTCACTGGGCATGTTCTGAACCAAGCCAAGATTCTCGTCAAGCACAAGATGCCTACAGTCGACCCAAAAGACAGTAGGACTGGACCTAACCCTGATGCCCCTTCTCAGAACTAATATTGTCTACCACTTATTGCAAATCCCTTAACACCTGTTTATCAGAATCTTCCTTGGGAAGATGGTTCTTCCATTCTTACCTTGTGAGGTCGTTTGCAGAGCTCAGACCTATTCATTATTTAATACCTCATTTATATAAGATAGACTATGAAATGAGTCCCTATCCACACAAGTGCATATAGCAGTTCCTTTCCATATGGCAACCAAATACCTTCCAAAAGCATCTCAAGGAAGGGTTTGTTTGTTCCAGGTACAGTCTATCATGGCAGTGATGGTGTGGCTGTAAGACTTTGAGGTGACTGGTCAAATTGCATTTCAGCCAAGAAGGAGAGATCCATGTTGCAGTTCAGCTCACTTCTTCCTTCTCATTCAGTCTAGGAGTCTAGCCCATGGAGTGATGTCAGCCACTTTTATGCTGAGTCTTCCCAACTTATTTAACCCAGTCTGTTGTGGAATATTAGTTGAAGATGTGTTACATTCATTTATGCTGTGAAACATTTGTTTAATGATGCAAAGATGTGCTGCATTATTTTATGTTGCATTTGTTTAACTCTGTGAAGCTGTGTTACTTGTGGAGACCCACAGAGGTTTCCTAATGAGAACTTACTCAGGGTCCGAGAATCTGAATAGCTGGTCATAGGTTGGACAGAGATGCACACTAGGTCATTTTGTTGTTGTTGTTGTTCTCGAGACAGGGTTTCTCTGTATAGCTTTGGAGCCTGTCCTGGAACTCCTTCTGTAGACCAGGCTGGCTTCGAACTCACAGAGATCTGCCTGCCTCTGCCACCCTAGTGCTGGAATTAAAGGCGTGCGCCACCAATACCTGGCAACACTAAGTCATTTTTGAGAGTGAATATTGTATCCAATTTTTTTTCTCTTGAGAATGGCTTTAATGTTTAGTTAAGATATCTTTGAGGCATTAAAGCAGTAGTTGGGGGTGGGGAGAGGGGATATAGAATTCTTTCTGTATTCTAAGTTTTGGACACCTTTTCCAATTCTTTTAACTTATATTCTTCTCTCATACATTACAACCTGACCACAGTTTCCCCCCCACCCCCCGCCACTCTTCCTCCCCCAATCTCCCATCCCCCCTGGATCAACTCCTCCTGTTTCCCTTCCGAAAACAAACAAACAAACAAACAAACAAAAAAACAGAGGAGGCTTCCCAGGGATAGCCATCCAGCATGGCCTAACAAGATACAATAAGACTGGGCACAAACCCTCATATCATGTCTGGAAATGGCAACCCAGTAGGAGAAACAGGGTCCCAAGCACAGGCAAAACAGAGACACCCCACACTCGCATTGTTGGAAGTCTCACAAGAACTCCAAGCTACACAACCATAAGGTATATGCAGAGGACCTAGCTCAGACCCATACGGAGTCCGTGTTTGTCACTTCAGTCCCTGTGAGCCCCTATGAGCCCTACTTAGTTGATTCTGTGGGCTGTGTTCTTGTGATGTCCTCAGCAATCCTTCCTCCCCTGTTGTGGGATAATGCTCTTGTACACTGTAAAGATTTGTCACTCAAATTGGTTTAATAAAATGCTGATTGGCTAGTAGCCAGACAGGAAGTATAGGTGGGGTGAGCAGACTAGGAGAATCCCGGGTAGAGGAAGGGCAGAGTCAGGAGTTGCCAGCCAGATGCAGAGGAAGCAAGATGAGAATTCCAGATGGAGAAAAGGTATCAAGCCATGTGGCTAAATGTAGATAAGAATTATGGGTTAATTTAAGTGAAAGAGCTAGTTAGTAATAAGCCTGAGCTACCAGCCAAGCATTTATAAGTAATATTATGCCTATAAGTTAATTATTTGGGAAGTGGCTGCTGGGTATTTGGAAGTTACTGGCTGGACACAGAAACTTCCACCTACACTCCCCATCTTCTGTGGGGTGCCCCTGGCTCTGACTAGTGTTTG
>CABHPQ010122980.1:0-10568 GCA_902168405.1 Peromyscus aztecus
AAAATGGTTCCAGAGCCAGATGGGATACCAAGTGTTTCTTCCCAGCCCCCATCTGACCTCTTCACACTCATGGGCCTCAACCATCTGAAACACAAACATGACCTTGTCATTAGTGTCTCACCTTCTTAATGAGTTTTCATGACTCACACAGTAAGGTCCAAACACTTCAGCACAACAGCTATGGCCCTTCAAGGCTTAGTCTAGCCTTAAACCTCCAACTTTGTCTCTGACAGCTAGCAGCTCACCTCCATCATATGGCTCACTCTGTGGTACTAGTTGACTGAACATGATGCTAGTCTAGTTCTGGTTATTGTTACTCTTCTACCATATTTGTTTCTTTTTTCCCTTCCATTTCTTTTGTCCAGGAATATCTTTTCCCATTTCGGCTCATCTAGCCTCTAAGGAGTCAACCCTCCATGTTTTCCATCTTAACCTAGAATACCTTCTTGAGACACTATGAGTAGATAATCTTCCTACTCTATATCTCTTTAACTGTCTGATTAATGTATCTGAATCTCCTTATAGATTGAGCTCACTGAAGCCAGAAACTGTGCCTTATGTTTTTAATCATGAACACCTAGGACAGAGCCAAGCAATTAGCAGATATACACCATATGTTTATTTCACACATAAATTAATGAATATTACTGAATAATTCATCCAAGACCAAAAGAAGAAATTGCACCTTACCCTTGTCTCCTTATTTAAAGTTGTTATTTTTATTATATCTTATTCTTTTGTTTAAATATCAAGCTCGGCCTTGCTTCTTGCCTTTAGAATTTGAGTGAGTGTTTACATTTCCTCCAGTCACTACTGAATATGAAATAAAGCCAATTTCAAAAACACAGGCATACATTAACACACAATGGAAGATGACTACCAAGAAGGGAAAGTGGGAAACGATGGAGTTTAAGGCAAAAAAATATTTCTCAAGACAGTTTGCAAAGACATAATAGGATATGAATAAAATGGTAAATGTGCATATCAATATAAACACTGATTATGCCTAGATAGTACTCATAAGATAAGATCTAATTTGTGTTTAAATAGTAGCTAGGAGGAGCTTCTAAACTGATGGGCAATGGATAAACTGTGTGAGCTCCAGATTGTTTTATTAATTGCAAGGCTTAACATACATGCTACCTTTGCTGTTAACAAAATTAAATCTATTTATGCATCTAATTTTATTTTAAGTTTAGGAGTTCAGTTGGTAGAGTGCTTGTCTAGAGTCCTTGCTTAGATTCTCAGGTTGCAGAAACAGGATTTGAGTGGCAGAACCCCATAATCCAAGCCCTAGGGAGTGGGAGTTGGAAGTATTTGAGATTCATGTTCATCCTTGGCTACATATTGAATTTGAAGTCAGCTTGAGTCATTTGGAGAAGAGAAGGGAAATACACACAATTCATAAGTTGAAAAGATTAGAAAGCAGGAAAAATAAAGGAATAAGTTATAAAACTGTTGGGAAATATCCAAATAGGGCATTAAGGGGCTAGTTCAGTCAGGTCAGTCCCTGCTGAACAAACCTGATGGTGTGAGCTCCATCCTAGGTGTGGAGGCACATTCTTCTAATCCCAGCACTGGGGAGGGAAGAACAGGTAGATCTGGGCAGCTGGAATAGCTTGATTTACAAAGCCCAGGCCAATGAGAGATTCTTTCTCATAGAATAGTGTGAATGGTGCCTGTGAGAGAAAGTGCTGAAGAGCAAATCTGTCAATTATATCCTTGCTTGTAGAAGTAACAGCACAACTTTGTTTTAGGTGAATTTTGTACTGGAAAAGATTTGCAAACAATAAATAGACAGGGTGGCTGGGGAGTGCCACAGTCAGGGAAGTGCTTGTCTTGTAAGCATCAGGACCTGAGTTTGATCTCCAGACCCATATAGAGAAATTGGGTATGATGGTATGTGCTTGTAATCCCAGCACTGGGGAGGTGGAGATGGGTGGATCCTGAGCACACTGGCCATCCAACCCAGCCTACTTGGTGAAGTTCAGGTCAAAGACAGTCACTGTCTGAAAAAAACCTAAGAGTACAATCTCTAGAACAAAATGGTGTCATAGTTATATAGTACTTTACTTCAGTACAAGTACATGAACCATTGTAAATTGTGAGAAAGCGTGAATCATTTCCAGAAGTTCAAAAACAGTAAAACTAATATATATATATATATATATATATATACACAAAATATCTACTTGTGCAATAAAGTTATACAAAAGCCATATATAGTTGTCTGTCTCTCCCTATATGTACATGCATATGCACACACATGATGTACTTGTCTGTGTTTATCTATGTATATCATGGGATGGTATACACACATATAAATGTAGGTGTGTGTATATATATCATATATATGCATGCTCATATGTGACAATTGTCAAGAGACAATTAAACACAAAACTCAAAATGGTTGTTAATTGATGGTTGAGGGTAATAGTTGGTGGACAATGTGGAGAAATTTTTCCATAAATCCATGTTGATAATAATATTTTAGTCCCTAGTTTGTTAACAAGCTAATCAGCACTCATTATTATTATTTTGTAAACACTTTATTAAAGTATACCATATGCTATGATGAAATACAGCAAAATTAACAAAGTTAGAACTTAGAAACAAAGAAGATGAGCTGTGAGCATGGTGAGCCATGGTATACAAAGGGGCCATATTACCCATGGCATGACAAAGATGGTTCATGTATCTTTTGAGAGGAATTTTGGATCTGAGTGATTGCAGAGGGGTTAAATGCTGTGCTCACTATGCTCGATTAGTGATGTCTGCACAGGCGTGGAAATGACAGCCACAGAGTGTGTGTGGCACATAGATTGGGCCTTCACTAAGTGATATATTGTGACAGAATAAAGTTTTGCCTTTATGAGGGGCATGAGAGGGACCTGAACACATTCAAGGCACAGAAAGAGCTGTAAATTTTTTAGCTTTCTACGGAAAGATCTGAATAGCACATTGGCAGTGTTTTATCTGCCTGGTGTGTATTGGAGTCACAATTTACTTGCAAGCAACTGTCTAGCAGTAGACATGGAATTCCTGACCATGAACTCATCTTCCTGTGGGTCTTTCATTGTCAAAGTGTGGGGCTCTTGGGTTCACCAGTTTCAAGACCCTTGGTCTGTAAATTCAACCAACTCCTTTCAGAGGAATGAGAAGGAAAAGAGGCCTTGAATGAGGAGAGTGAAGAAAAATGGGAAGGAGACTAGAAAGGCAGGTATTGTAAAAGACAGAGTGGAGAGATTTTGAACTAAAAAATGAACAGGAAGAAGGGAGGGGAAGGGAAGGAGAGCATGCAGAGGAATTATTGATCAGATCCCTTTGGGTGGCATATATCAGCCCTTGATTAGATGTGAAGAGTTGACAGGCAGGAATTGCTTACACTAATTAACCTCTGGGAAGTGCTTTGAAATCCTGGAATAAAAGCAGAAGTCTGTGTGCAACACCCAACAGAAGCAATTGGTTCTCCCCTGGGCATAAACTCTTTATCCCAAGACCCTTCAGTGATGGAGCAAAGGGTGTCAGCAGCGCGGGGGGACCTCACACATCAATCAGGTGAGTCCCTGTCTATTGAGATTTGCTCTTCGTGTGGCTTTAGCATTTTACTTCTAGTTGTCATTATTTTTCCTTTTCCCAACCCTCCTCTGTTCCTTTTAGAAGACAATTCTAATGGGTAACTGAGTCTGAAACCAGCCTACTATGCTGCGGTGAGTGACCTGCCCCCAATCTCCAACTAGATAATGGCCTGCTGATCTTCATTTCCAGAAAGCTTTTCCAACCAATGGCTAGCTGCTCACATCTCATACATCTCCCCTCCCCAGTTCAGAGAGATGGCAAATAGTCTGTTTCTCCACACATAATTGACCAGAGGTCTCCAGGTATCAGTCAGGATTTTGATACAGCCTTGCTATGGTTTGATATAAACTCAAGTATTTTCAGAACCATCCAGAGTGCCCATTATTTCAGGGTTCTCTCTTCTGCTTTGGAACATACCAATATGAAAATAAGCAATTTGAGAATGGAAGCCTGACAAGTTACCGGGCACACTTTAACATTCTTGGAGGAAGTGTAGGTACAGATGCTTATAAAAAAGGGTGTGATGTGGATGTAGACAACAGGACAGAGGATCAAAGGGAACCTTTCTTGTGCATTCATGAATCTGAGTGAGCGAAGCTCCAGGTGAGAAGAGATGGGCTTAGGAGTGGTTTCACATGGTGGGAGCTTTGCCCAGAGCTGGTAGAAAATGCTCCCATCTGCATACCTCTGCATACAACTGAGAAAAATGCACATTGCTGTCCAACATCAGATATACATGCAGACAGACAGGCAGTGGTGGTGTATGATTTTAATAGCAGCACTCAGGAGGAAGAGGCAGGCAGATCTCTGAGTTTGAGGCTAGCCTGGGCTACAGAACAAGTTCCAGGACATCCAGGACTATACAGAAACCCTGTCTTGAGAAACCAAAAAAGAAAAAAAAGTACATGTAGAAACTACAACAATTGTGAACCAAAACATTCACAGGCCTGGAGAACTGTTAGCTCAGCTGGGAGATTTTAAGATAAGAGCTAAAAAATAAAAAGAAAAGAAAATATCCCTCTCAATATGCAAACACAAAGGGAAAACCGGCTACTACTCAGGAAGGGTAAATCCCGTCCTCTTCTGCACTGTAACAGTGCTCTTCTACAATGGCCTGACAGAGGAGACAGATTCAATCACCGCCCAGGAAAAGACTGTGAAAGAACTTTGTACATTAGCATTGCCAAATTCAGCACAGAAGTTCTGAAGATTTCTTGTGCGTTAGTACCACCTGGAAAGGGGGGTAATTGTGCAGGTGCCAAGACACCATCAAGAACTACAGCATAAGATCATCAGTCTTATAGTCCAAGGGAGGTGCATTTGTAATAAGACTCCTCAAGAGAGGTAGGCACACAATGTAATCGGAGAAGTTGTGAGCCTGGGAACATGTCATTTTTGAGGATGACACCTTTCTTTGCTCTGAGTGATTTTTAGAATTACTGAGATCATAGTACTTAAGCAAGGGGAATCAATGCAAAGATGGTGTCTCTGATGACGCCCCCCCCCACCCCAGTTCATTGTGGGAGAATCAGATTCCCTAGAGATCTGATGTCATTGGAGACTAACTGAACTCCTCTCAATCCATCTCTACAATGCTCATCAGATAATTTATTGTTCATAATAGTCTGACAAGAGATGCCTGAAGACAAGAAATGGCACTGGGATAGTTCTTGGTAAGAAAAGTGCCTTCCACGTAAGCATGAGGACTTAAGTTCACCTCCACAGAAATGCACATACAAAAGCCATGTCTGTAATCTCAGGCTTGGAAGGGACTCCTAGAGCTCATTGACTAGCCAACCTAACTCAACTATGAGCTTCAGATTCTGTGAAAGACCCTAACTCAAAAGATAGAGATGGAGAATCATCAAGAAAAGACATTAGACATCCACGTCTGGCCTCGAAATGTATGTACACATATACCAATATGCCCACATACACATACCACACACGTACACAACACCACACACACACACACACACACACACACACACACACACACGGAGACAATTTTAGAAGATAAAGAAAAAAGTTATATCCATGAATTGCTTTGGTAAAGCTGCTACACTACCCTTTTCCTCTTGGGACTGGAGACTGTTCATCAACTCTTCCAGAGGCCCAGAGTTCTGTAGCTCTACCTCCAGGGATTCCAGCAGCTTCCTCCAACCTCTTGGACACTGCTCAAGTGTGGCATATATTTGTGCATGCGCACACACACACAAACACAGAAAAATTAAAATAAAAAAAATCTTTAAAAGTTACTTCCTGTTATTATCACAATATTATTTGAGATCTATGTATGTCACTGCCATTTTTATTAAAGAAATTTTAGTGCTAACATCACGAGTTTGTATTCTCATGTCTTTCAAGAGATATGTCTGGGGTGTGACTTTAAATTGGTTTGAAGTCAAGAGCCACAGTTGTCCTGTAATAACTCCGTCCTGTAATAACTCTGTCCTGTAATGCTTCAGTGAATAGCACACACACACACACACACACACACACACACACACACACACACACACATGTCTGAATCCTCTTCATTTAGGAAAATAAAATGAGAACCAATTTTGGTTCAGCCTTTCTCTGAAGCTCTCCAATCACCCTATGAGTGAACTTTAGCTAGTATGGGGAGGGGCTGATTAACAAAAATAAACATATATCTTCCTAACACGTCACATCATTTCATGTCACATTCTACTAATAAGGCGCCTCTCTTCTGGGAATGAAAGATTTAAAAAAATGAATGCATAATTTAAAAATTGAATTTACGGTAACATCGAGCATTTCTTACCTTCCCAGAGTGCTTTTATATACAGCCTCTCATTTAGAGTATCCGCTAAGAAGATTCAGATAATTCAGTTTGCCAATGTGAAAGCAAGAGGGTTACTTTGTAAATATTTAAATATGCTCAAGTTTCTGAAAAAGGAAAAAGTGATCTGCTTATCCCTTGGCTTGTAATTCCGACACTAGAAGGATACAACACAGACCCTGTCATTCCTGGGAGTTATCTCATTTATTTTTGCAACAAGCTAGGTGACACATACCATTCTCTAACTCTCAGGTCACTGCCACTGTGAGGTGTCAAACTTTAATTAGATCTAACTCAGAGCTTCTAAGAAAAAGAGCGTTACTAGGTAGTCAGTGACCCTACTTGCTCTCTATTAGCTTCTACACAGAACTCACAAGCACACTTAAGACAGTTATCAAGCAAGAGGTGGGAAAAGAAGAAATAACACAATATGTTTAAATTCAGGCTATTATAATGTGTTCATATTCACTGAGTTGATGGGTGTGTTTATGAAATTCATCGTCAAGGGAATAAAAATGTGTTCCTAGTGTGTTTTATGTTCTGGGACAGATGATAATGACTCAGAGAGGTTAATCAAGCTACCATTAGTTACACTCAGAAAAAAAAATGTAAATTTTGAAACTGAATCACTAAATTTATTAATGACTTTGGGTACATTCTTACGAATAAAAATTGCTTTTGTCAAAGGACGTTTAATATATAAAGGTTTCATATCAAATTAAATTGGAGTTTGAGCAGACTTTGTCTGTAGAAGACAAATCCAAAATTATGTGAAGTGGATCATGTGAGCTCTGTGTGTTATATATGCCAGGATCCCCGTGTGTGTGTGTGTGTGTGTGTGTGTGTGGACATGTTCATGAGTGTGCACATATACACTTTGTGGAGGTCAGAGTTTGATATTTGTAGTCTTTCTTAGTCATTCTCAACCTCAGGAGACAGAATCTGACACTGGAGCCGGTGCCCAGTTCTCAGCCATGGCTAGTGTGCTGGCCAGCAAGCTCCAGGGATGCTTTCATCTCTGCCCCCGAGTGCTGGTACTGCAGGCAATGGTACCATGACTGCCTTTCTCCTTGAATTCTGGGGATCAGATTCAGGTCTTCTTGCTTGCACAGCATGCACTTTACCCAATGCATGACCTCCCTAGCCTTATTGTCTGGAGCCTTTCCTGAAGATTCTTCCTTGTACTTCTGAGTCCTATCTGTCACAAGTTCTATGAACATATGGAATTTTAATATTTCAATTTGTAGCATCAGAATTTCTAGAACTTGATTCTTTATTAACAATAAAAAACATCAAACTTGGCCCAAGTATTGAACTTCATCTCACTGTAAACTTTTACCTCCAATACATTATTTTAACTTACTGTGTGCTTCAGTTATGCTTGTGAAACAGAATTTAACTCTAGAAGCAAACAGTGGCAGACACAGAATGAAGTTTACAGGTGTTCTTCTAGAAATAATATGCTTTATGTTATCCAATACAACCTTCTGATATGTAATTTAAAAAGTCACTGATATTTTAAACACTCTGTTTTCAGCACAAATCTTAGAAACCTGCTGTGCATTTTATAGATATATACATTTATACATCTAGGTAGGCTGAGCCATGCTTCAAGTGCCTAATATGGCTGCCTGGTGTAGCACAGAGTACATTCTTCGGATTGTGGCTCTCTGGCTTTTTATTTTCCTTTTTATCACCAGGAAGTAGGGAATAATACAATTCTGACAGATATTCACAATCATCACTGAGACTCATTAATTCACTAAGCTTTGGCCCTTCCATTTATTTACCAGTTTCCCAAGTGTAGGTAAAATTTTCTGTAGCCTTTCATAACATACTTGCAAGGCAAATGTGAGAGCTAGAGAGGAGACGAGGATGAAGTTGGGAGTGAGGGCTACCCACAGGTTTAGAAATGCTGTTTTAGGGGCAGAAGAGAGATAGGAGATGAGTGTCCATGAGGAATCAAGAGGTATGACATAGCTCTTAGAGGGCTGTTCCATGTATTTAGTTATTTTTAAGATGTGTGCATCTGTGTGAGGAGTATGCATACATGAGTTCAGGTGTCCATGGAGGCCAGGGGATCCACTGGAGCTGTAGTTACAGGTGGTGGTGCATATCCCTATTCAGATACTGGGAACCGAAAACGTTCTCTTAACTACTGAACCAGCTCTCTAGCTCCAGCATTCCACACCCATGAATGCTTAAGATGAGGAGGAGCACTGTGATTTCACACAAATGAACTATATCAGGTATTTTCTCCACTCCAAACAAGAAGGAGCAGCTCACCATTCTGCTCTACACTCACCAGGAAGGAAATGGTCCACGGTTCAGGCTTTCTTGGGGGGTTGTTTTGGATTATCACTAAGGGAGAGAGACTTGAGGCTCTGCTTTGAGTTGAGGATGGCTAAGTAGTAGACTGTAGACAAAGGAGATGCTGATCACTGGGACTGTCCACGAGACCTGGAGACCTAGGTTCTATCTGCAAGTGAGTTCAGTGCTCTGGACTAGACAACACAGTGGTACAAGAGGAACCTCAGACACCAGGACCTATAGCTTTGAGAAAAGTTGTCTAGACTTTAAAGTTGGGCCTGTGAAAAGAAGGAGGGAAACCCTAGTGTCTTGAGCCCAAAAGACAACAATCAAGTCAGCCAGAATCGCCACCCACTCCGCGACAAGAGGTGCTGGTTAACAATGGCAGATAACTCAGATCAAGAATTGAAAGCAAAGGTGTGTGTGTGTGTGTGTGTGTGTGTGTGTGTGTGTGTGTGTGCATGGAAGGGCCTGAGGATTGAAAGGGAAAGGGGGGGAATGATGCAATTATATATTTAATTAAAAAATAGAAGAATGAGGCCACATTTCCCTTTTCCTAGATTACCTCTAAGTGCAGAGGTTTCTGATTACCATAGTTAAGGATACAGAATGTGAAGCAAGACTTTCCAAATTTACTCTATGAGCTGAGATTGAAGATTTCTACAGTTCAGTGTTTTCATCAGTAAAATGAATTAAATAATAATTCTTAATTTATAAGATTACTATGATAAATAAGTTTATAAATATGAAACACGAATATTATGTAAAACAAAGCAACTATTATGGGAATGATGATAATTTAACTATGACTTCAGAGAGATGAAGGGGATCACTGAATATAACAAAATTTGTTTTGTTTTGGAACCATACAAAAGCAAATTTAATTTAACATGAAAAAAACTAATGTATGTATATGGTGTGTGTGTGTGTGTGTGTGTGTGTGTGTGTGTGTGTGTGTACAGCTGTCTGGTTTCTGTGGATTAAGTTCATGACTCTATAACACATTACCTAGCAATATAATACCATTTTACTTATTTTGCTTCCACAACAAAACTGCTGAATTAAAACTGCTCCTTCAAAATATTGTTGACTTGTGCACCAGAATGCTTCAGCAAGACTTAAAGGGGCCATTCGTCAGCATCTCGGGGCATAGCCACATACCCGAGGTTCCAAAAATGGAGGTGGAAAAAAAGTATTGTACAGGGTCGATCGAGGTAGAGGGATTTGTTACATAAAAATACAGAGTGATTTTGAAGCTCACTGAATGTTTCTCCAAGAATGGTGTCCAGCCCAGGATGGATGAAGCGTGAAGGTAGAAGGAAGGAAGCACTGGGTTTTCTATCATAGGGTTGAAAAGCCAAAGCTTTAGATGGAAAAATCACAGCCCCGGACATGGCTCCTAGCAATGGGGCTATATTCCTCTATAACATGGCCTCACAGCTGACTTTTACAGGGTCTTTGGAGAATTCCATTTTGACACTAGTTTTTAATAAAATCTGCATGAAAGGGTAAAGAACTGCGGCAGTGCCACAAGGGGGTATTAACGTGATATTTAAAAAGGACAGAGAGAAGCTCTTAACAAATTGAGGCAGGAGACCCTGATTCACACAGATGATTCTCCCTCCCCTGTGGGTTCCTGAGGAAGGTGAGAGAGTGAGGAGTGGGGAGTGTGTCAGAGCTAATTCCCTCACGTTTCTACCCACAGGCTAGCTGTGGTGATTCAGATGGAGCCACAGTACCAGCTTGCTTGTTTGGGATTTTGGTGAACAGATAATAATATAGTTGGGGGTGAGTGATAGGTAGTCTGGCTGTTAAGTCCAAAAGGTTGAAAAATTGCCTTAATGTTTCTGTCAGCTGCTCTAGTGTTTTT